>VMDO01021586.1:0-35131 GCA_007922755.1 Pedetes capensis | reverse complement strand
TAACAAATTATGGATAACAGTTCGGAAAATGGGAATACCAGAACACCTAATTGTGCTCATGAGAAATCTGTGCATGAACCAGGAGGCAGTTGTTCAAATAGAACAAGGAAACACTGAGTGGTTTAAAGTTGAGAAAGGTGTGCGTCAGGGCTGTATACTTTCACCCTATCTCTTCAATTTATACGCTGAGCAAATAATCTGAGAAGCTGGACTTTATGAGGAAGAATGTGGCATCAACATTGGAGGAAGACTCATTAACAACCTGCGTTATGCAGATGACACCACTCTACTTGCTGAAAGTGAAGAGGATTTAAAACATTTACTGATGAAGATCAAAGATCATAGCCTTCAATATGGGTTACGACTAAACATCAACAAAACAAAAATCCTTACGACTGGGTCAGAATGCAACTCCACAATAAATGGAGAAAAGATTGAGGTTGTCCAAGATTTTGCTTTGCTTGGCTCTATAATCAACACCTGTGGAAGCAGCAGTCAAGAAATCAAAAGACGCATTGCTCTAGGAAAAGCTCTGGCAAAAGATCTCTTTAGAGTATTGAAAAGCAAAGATGTCACATTGAAGATGAAGGTGTGTCTGACTTATGCCATGGTATTTTCAGTGGCATCATGTGGTTGTGAAAACTGGACATTGAACAAGGGAGACAGAAAAAGAATTGATGGTTGTGAATTGTGGTGCTGGAGACGTCTATTGAATATACAAAAGAACCAGCAAATCTGTCCTAGAAGAAGTACAACCAGAGTGCTCCTTGGAAGCAAGAATGGCCAGACTGCGTCTTACATATTTCGGACATGTAATCAGGAGAGATCAATCCCTGGAGAAGGACATCATGTTTGGGAGAGTGGCAGGTCAATGCAAAAGAGGAATACCCTCCACCAGATGGATTGACACAGTGTCTGCAACAATGGCCTTAAACATAAGTAAGATCATTTGCCTGGTGCAGATTCGGCAAGTGTTTCGATCTGCTGTACATAGGGTTGCTATGAGTTGGACTCGACTCGATGGCACCTAACAACAACAACAACAACGACAAATCTAGGAAAAATAGTAATAGACATCACCAGAAGAGAAGTGGAGTGCATAAACACTGAAATTCTAGACCTCAGTGAAGTAAAATGGACTAGCATTGGCTATTCTGAATCAGATAATCAAATGGTCCACTATGCAGGAGTGTGTGGCTATGTACTGTAGTTTCATTCCAAAGAGTACTATAAGCGAAAAGGGTACTTTACAGCATCACTTGGCTTAGCAATTTCCCAGTGGAGAAACTTGACAAATAGCATCAAGGTTACAGACATTAACAATGATAAATTGTGTTCATTGGATGTGCTTTGCTATGTTGTGATGAAAATGACATTTTGCATCTGTGGTCTACCTCCCCAGACACTATGGTACTCAAAATAACTGGTCAATACTCCTCGAAACTATCAAGGTCATTAAAAACCAGAAAAGTGATAGAAATTGCCACAGCCAAGAGGCCCCAAGGAGGCATGATAAGTAAATGCATTGTCATATCCTGGGTAGAATCCTGGGACAAAAAATGATATTAAGTAAAACGTAAGGAAATATGAATAAAGAATGAACTTTAATTGACCATAATGCAATAATATTGAGTCATTCATTATAAATAATGTACCATACTAATGTCACTTATGCATAACAGGAGATACTGGGTGAAAGAACATGTAGAACTCTTTATGTTACATTGTGTAATTTTCCATTCATCTAAAACTCTTTAAAAAAACAAGTATACCTAAAAACAAAATGTAGTTCTCATTGATAAAATCCTAAACCAGAAGAGAAACATCCTTTAAGTAATGGACAGAAAGTTTACAGAAGGAAAAACATAAGTACATCTTTCAAAAAAATCAGCCTCACACATAATAAGGAAATGCATATTAAAATCACTATGCATATCATTTTTCCTCTGTCATATTGACAAAAACCTAAAAGTTTTATAACTGACTATAGCAGTTTCAAAATCTACCACAAAATTTTTGATTCTCCCCCAAGAGGTGGAGCTTAACCTCCCCTCCCCTTGAGTGTGGGCTGGACTTAGTCACTTACTTCTAATGGAAGAACATATATAGCAGAGGTGATGGCTTGTGATTTGTATGATGAAGTCATGAAAGGCATTGCCTCATGAGCTGCTAAGGGGGGAAATTAATGTAAGCAATGTACAATGAAATGTGTATATGGAAATATGAGACCCATTAAGTTGCACATTAAGAATTACTAATAAAAATCCAAAAGAAGAAGAAAAATGACAACTTCCTTCATGGAGAGACTGGACTCAACTCCAAGAAAGGGTGAAAAATTACTCCATTTCAATAATTCCATTGACAGATGTGACTGCTATTCCCTTTGGTGACAGAAGGGCCATCTGCCTGCTTTGGTTCATTCTATCCCATATCTTCTTCATTGGTTGATCTTTTTGCCTTTTCTTGGCCTGTTGCTGCTCCCCTATTCTACAGAATGGGGGGAAGCTTCATAAGGACAATGGGGCAACAGTTTGAATGATAGTCATGCTTGAGTTTCCTTGAAATGAAACATAACATCTAATTTTTTTTAAGACATTGCCATTTCCTACTTGCTGTCTCTCTTGGATCGTCCATCATATGGACGTTCACACAGTGCCATGGAGAAGTCCGCATCGTAAGGAACAGATGCTTCCTGCCAACAGTCACTTTGGAAGTGGATCTTCCAGCCCTAGTTAAGTTTTCAGATGACAACATCTTTGGCCAGCCTTATGTAGCAGAAATGCCTGGCTACATTCCTCTCAAATACCTGACTCACAGAAACTGTGAGATAATGTTGGTTTAAGCACAAAAACCAGAAAGAGATAGGTAGATAGAGATAGAGATAGAAATGAAAATATTGAGGAGAAGCTGATAGACATAGAAGACAGTGAGTGGCCCTCCATTCTACAATGGTGATGAGAGAAGTCATGGTCAAGTATGTGCATAAAAATAAAAACCTTTTGAGCTTTAGAAGAATTTGTGTGTACCAGTTCCAAGAGTTGGTTATATTTATAAGCACAATAAAACAGACAAACAAAACAAACAAAAACATTTAATTCCAGATAGAAAGGGTCATGCAGGTATCCTGGAAGGAAGAAAATAAAACAAAACAAAATAAAAGAACCCAAACCAGGTTATTTCTAAGGAAACTGCATGTTTTTAGGAATTTACTTTGATACACTAAATTACAGCAGAAAATGTAGACATATTTTAGAATTTAGAATTTGGGAACAATTTGGTAACAGAAAAGGAACAAACTCCTTTAAAAATGAACTGGATAAACTGGGTGAGGTGGTACACTCCTGTAATTCCAGCGACTCAGAGGCAGAAGGATGGTAAATTTGAGAACAGAGGCAGTCTGTGTAATTTAGTGAGACCCTCTCTCAAAAAGTAAAAAAAAAAAAAAAGAAAGAAATGGACTGGAGGTGCAGCTCAGTGGTACAGCACTTGCAAAGCATGCAATTGCAAGACCCTGGGTTCAACCTCAGTATGCCCTCCCACCCCCACCCCCTACAAAAGAACTGGATAGTTATATGCCAACAGCAGTAAGTGTGGCCTTTTCAGGAGAGTAGGATATAAGGTGATACATTAGTTAGAAATTAGGCCAAATTTCTATAACAGGGAAACCATCAACATTATCACTCAAATAAAACAGAAAGATGTTTATTTCTCATATAATGGTCTGGAAGCAAGGAGGTGTTTAGCACTGATAGGAGGCAGGGCTCTTACAGCTCCTTTGGAGATCCTTGTATTTCTATCATTTTCTAGGATGTGTTGCCTGTCCACTCGCTTGAAGCTGGTCAGTTACTGCCAACCTGTGCTGTAGCCAATGGGAAGGGGGAAGAAAAGACGGGTTAAAGTAGTGCACTTGTAAACATATGATCTGGAATTTGTGTGTATCCCTCCTGACTGGAAACCTTCATCTAGAGACCTGGAAAGGTTGTCTTGAGCTGGGATTCAGAGTACCCCTAAAAAATACAGTGGAGTTCTAGTATTAAGAGGGGAGGAAAGCCACAGCAGGTCATTTAAGCCATTTCTACACCTAGAGGTCTTTTTTCTTACTATTTTTCTATGAGTTTGAATTTTAAAATGGTATGTCTTCATTTCATGGTTTTTATTGTTGTTTGTTGTTAGGTGCTGCCAAGTTAAGTCTGACTCATAGTGACCCTATGAACAACAGAATGAAACACTACCCAACACTTTGCCATGCCAGGCACTATGTCAGTACTTCTCTGCTATTCATAGGGTTTTCAATGGCTGATTGTTTTGGGATTGCTTCAGGAGTGGATTGCCACATTCTTCTCCCATATTTGTGGTGTTGAGGATCGAACCCAGGGCCTCAGAGAGCACAGAAGGGTACTCTATCAACTGAACTAAGCCACAGTCCCACAGTTTTTATAAGAACACACATTCTCTCTCTCTCTCTCTCTCTCTCTCTCTCTTTCTCTCTCTCTCTCTTTCACACACACACACACACACACACACACACACACACACACACAAATAATGACAAGAAATCCTGACCAGATTGGTTCTGTAATATCTCTTTTAAAAAGTAATCCATGATGAGTATCTGCCTACTCTAAAAATACCTGACTTCTTTAGCCAGATTTCTAATTTGAACACCAAGAAGAGAATGATGAAATGCTCTAAATGATATGTAATCTCAAAGTAATTTCTCCAGCACTTTCTAATAGAGCACAGGGTTGTTTTTATTTTGTTTTTTTTTTATCTTTTTATAGCAGATCAGCCTCCCTGAATGCGGCTGTTAGCTTGAATTCATTGACTAAGATTAGCCCAGTTTATGAATGGACTGAAATGCTCTAGGAGATGGTGAGAAGTTTGCCCTGGGTAGAAGTTTCCACAGATAAGCCAGTAGTATTTGCTATATATCACTATTTTATCTTTGGTCCTTGATAATATACTTTCTACTTGGATGGATAAGAACACTTCTCTCCCATGGATTAAAGACAAGTATCAAGAGGTTCTCCAAAGAATGTAAAAATTTTACATCTGTTTATGCAATTTCAGGCTTTGGCTTTTAGATCAAACCTTATGTTCATTATTAAATTTTGAATCATCAGTGGGTTTTTAAATATTGCTAATTACAGGAGGCATAAATGTTAAAGTGCTGAAAATATTAAAAGTGAGCAATCTTTCAGAAAAAATGTTCTCAATTGAATTTCTAAACTAATGACAATAAAAAATGTGGGTATTATTCAACTGTCTCTTTTAACTGACAAAGATGAGTGATGTAGTGACACTTGAAACACAAAAAAGGTTGATGAAATATGAAAATTACTGAATGGAAAAAAACTGGACATAGCTGAGATGGTTTATAACTTGTAGAAATTACTCATTAGAGATGAGATAATTACTCTGTCAATCTAGAATCTGTGGATTTAATAATCTACCTGAGTATTTTCATTGCTGTGTCATTTCCCCTATAATTATGGTGGCAATATTTAAGCAAATGGAATCATTTAATAATCTTGATTTTGGAGGTCAATATTAGCAGCCAGATAGGGATGAAATTATTGATTCATACTTAAAATGAGTCAATAATAGTATACTAAATAACAACAGCTCGACTCGATGGCACCTAACAACAATAACAACAACGATTACTCTGGGCCTGCAGCCATAGCCCTGTGGCATCCGATCCCGTCAGATCTCGGAAGCTAAGCAGGGTCGGGACTGGTTAGTACCTGGATGGGAGACCGCCTGGGAATACCAGGTGCTGTAGGCTTGGGAGAAGGACCTGGCAACCCCCTCCCAAAAATCAATCTGCCATTGAAAACCCTATGAACAGCAGAGAAGCACTGACAATAGTGTTTCCCCTGTTGTACAGAGGGTCGCTATGAGTCGGATACCGACTCGACGGCACCTAACAACAACAACAACAACAATGATTACTCTGGCCCAGGTATATTTGCAAGACCGTCTGTGTTAACACATTCAATCTTCACCATGCGTCTCCAAGGAATGTACAGTTACTACTGCATCCTGCAGATGAAAAAGATCACTGTTAATTCCTTTCATTTTCCTGGGTTTATGTGCTGTAGCTAGCAAGGGTGTGTCTGTGTGTGCTTGTTATGGAAGGTGAGCAGAAAGCAGACTGCAGAAAGAAAAGCAAATAAAGGTTTTGGAGGTGAGTCTCCAAGAAGTCAAGTGTAATCTCAAAGATGAGGTTGTATGCTTGTGGACCTTCTTATAGATGACATGAGTGGCACTGCTGTGAACAGAGGTGAAATGACTTTGCTGAACAAATGAGAGCAGGGCCAGGTGTGCATGCACACTTGTAATCTCAGCACTGGGAAGGTGAGGCAGGAGGAGCATGAGCCTGAGCTACACAGAGAGACCTCGTCTCCAGACACAGGAAGGACGGAAGCAAGCAAGCAAGGAAGGAGGAAGGGAGAGAAGGAAGGAAGAGGGTCTTCTGGAAAGGAGAATCCTGTATTAGTCCTACAACAGAGAAAAAGGAGAAAGAAGGAGGAAGAGGCACAGCACAAAATAGTCAATTTACATTCTTGCCCACAGTGTGTAGGAGTTCCCTTTCTCCCCATCCATGACAGCATTTGTTATTTGGGTCTTTTAATAAAAGCTACTCTTATTAGGGTGAAGTGATAAGTCATTGTGGCTTTCATTTGCATTTTTATGATAATTATTTTAACAGTACTTGGGGGCGGTTGATCCCAGGGCATTTTGCATGCTAGGTAAGTGCTCTACACTGAGCTGTACCTCTGCCTTACTTACTTACTTACTTACTTACTTACTTACTTACTTACTTACTTATTTTGCAGTACTAGGAGTTGAACCACGTCTTACACATGCTAGGCAAATGCTGTACAACTGTACAACTAAGCTGTATCCCAGCCTGTTTTTAATGATTTTTTTAAATTTGAGATAGGGTCTCTCTGAGCTGTGCAAGATCACTCAGCCTTCTAACCTACCATACTTCTGCCTCAACTTCCTGAGTCTCTGGGATTACAGGTGTACACCATAGCTCCTGCCTCTCTGATGATTTTATTGTATTCATAGTAGTCAAGACATGGAATCATCTTAAGTGTCAGTATATGAATGAGGAATGAAAATATGATGAATGTGCCCAGTGGAATATTATTTTGACCATAAAAATGATGAAATTCTGTCCGATGAGTAACATGCATAAACCTGGAGGATATTGTGTTTAGTGTAATAATCCAGACATGGAAAGATAAACATGACATGGTCTCACTCATATAACTTAAGAGCTGATCGCATAGAAGTAGAAAGGATAATAGTTACCAGAGGCTGAGGAGGGTAAGGGAGAGGAAGATCAGAAGAAACTGGTCTATGTACACAAGGTTACAGTCAGAATGAGTAAGTCCTGGTGTTCTCTTGCACAATATTAACATGATAGTACTGAATATTTCGAGTATCTGGAAGAAAGAATTTGAATGCTTTCACTACCAAGAAATGATAAATGTATGAACTGGTTAATATGCATAGCCCCCTCATTTGATTACACAATGTGTACATATATGAAAATATCACATTGTACCTCATCAACAAGAACAAAATTTTATAACAAGAAACAAATGTAAAAGACTATCTCTGATGCTTGTTGAGGGTCTCTTCCGGACAGGCCCTGTGCTTGGATTACAGTGATTCTCTCCATCCTCTGATGAGAAAAAGGAGACATGGAGAGGTGAATACACTGAGGTTGTGGATGGTGTTGTCAGAGCAAGGATCCTGCCCAGACACTGTGAACCTTGAGCACAGGAAGGTATTACAACACTACCGTGCTGACAAACAAGGGTAGCTCATAATTTCTATGAAATCAATTTTTTTTTGGCTTCTACATGTGGGCAAGAACATGCGATATTTGTCTTTCTGGACCTGGTTTATGTCAGTTAACATCATGTCCTCTAGTTCCATGCATGTTGCCACAAATGACAGGATTACATTCTTTTTATGGAGGAACAATATCCCATTGTGTGTGCATCCATTCATATATATATATGAATATTCATATATATATGGAAGCTAAGCAGGGTCAGACCTGGTTAGTACTTGAATGGGAGACTGCCTGGGAACACTAGGTGCTATAGGCTTGGGAGAAGGACCCAGCAACCCACTCCTAAAAAACAATGTGCCATTGAAAACCCTATAAATAGCAGAGAAGCACTGACAGTAGTGTTTCATCTGTTGTAGGTAGGGTCACTATGATTCAGGCACTGACTCGAGGGCTTCTAACAACAACAATACATACATAAAGCATGCCACATTTTTCTTATCCATTCATCAACTGATGGCCATCTCTGTGATTTCCATATCTTAGCTACTGTGAATAATGTTATCATGAACATGGGTATGCAGATGTCTCTTGACATACTCGTATCATTTCCTTTGAATATATACCCAGTAGTGGGATAGATGTATTTTGTAGTAGTTTTATTTTTATTTTTTTGAGGAACTTCCAAATTACTTTCCAAAATGGCTGTACTAGTTTACATTCCACCAATGATATGTTAGAATTCTCTTTCTTCTGCCTCCTCATTTCTTACACTTTTTTGTCTTTTTGATTAAAGCCATTCTAACTGGGGTGACATATGTCATTGTGGTTTTGATTTTCATTTCACTGACGATTAGTGACATTAGGCATTTTTTTCATATACTTGTCCATTTATATAACTTCTTTTGGTAAATATGCATTCATATCATTTGCTCAATTTAAAATCAGATTATTTGTTTTTAGTTGATTGTTTTTAGTCCTGTGTATTTTTTATTAGAAAATTTTAATGTACATCATAATGTGATTCATTTGGACATGCTTTTCATTGTGACAATTTTCATATATGCAATTTGATAAACATTATTCATATAGGTTACCCCTTACCCTCCCCTATGTTTCCCCCCTCTCCCCTTCCCATCTAAGTTTCCCATCCAAGTCTTCTCTATCTTTTACTATGTATTATTTTTCTATATGTCCTTGGGTTCCATTTCTGTTTAAGTTGGGTGAATAATTTGGAAATATTTTCTTCCACTCTGCAAGTTGTCTATTTACTTTGTTCATTGTTTTTCTGTGCAGAAGTCTTTTAGTTTGATGTAATCTCATTTGCCTATTTTTGATTTTGTTCTGCATGCTTTTGGGGTCTTATCCAAAAAATCATTGCCTACACTCATGTTTAGAAGTGTTCTTGCTGTGTTTACTATTAGTATTTTCATTGTTTCAGGCCTTGTATTTAATCACCTGACTTATTTCCAGTTAAAACAATAAACAAACAAAATATATGGGTAAAATTTAATTTGTTTGTGCATGGATATACAGTTTTCCAAACACTATATATGTTAAACTGTCCTTTCTTCAATATATGGTTTTGGTGCCTTTATTGAAGATTAGTTGGCTATATGTGTGAGAACTTATTTCTGGGTTCTCTGCTCTTCCATTGGTTTATGTGCCAATACCATGCTGTTTTGTTACTATAGCTTTATAAAATATTTTGAGATCAGATACGGTGCTGCCTCCAGCTTTATTTTTTTCCTCACCATTGCTTTGGCTATTAGGATATTTTATAGGTTTATATAAATATTAGGATTTATTTTTCTATTTACGTGAGGAATGCCATTGGTGTTTTGGTGGAGATTGGAATGAGTGTGTAAATTACTTTGAGCAATATGGACATTTTAACACTATTAATGCTTCCAGCCATGAACAGGGGATCGCTTCCCTTTTCAATGTGTTCTTTTTAATTTTTTAATCAGTGTTTTATAATTTTCATTGTAGAGATCATTCATTTCCTTGGTTAAAATTATTCTTAGGTGTTTTATTTTTGTTGCTACTGTAAACAGGATTACTTTATTGATTTCTTTTTCAACAAGTTTATTATTCCTGTACAAAAATGCTTCTGAGCCAGGTGCAGTGGTACACACCTGTAAATCCCATGACTTGGGAGGCTAAGGCAGGAAGATCATAACTTTGAGGCAGCCTGTGCAACTTAGCAGGACCCTGTCTCAAAACCAAAGGAAGATAGAAGAGGGGCCTGGAGTGCAGCTCAATGCTAGAGCACTTACCTAGCATGCATGATGCCCCAGACTCAACCCTTCAGTTATTGTTGTTGTTGTTAGGTGCCGTGGAGTTGGTATCCGACTCATAGCCACCCCCATAGGGTTTTCAATGGCTGACTGTTTCAGGATTGCCTTGGGAGTGGATTGTCAGGCCCTTCTCCCATTTTTGCAGTGCTGGGAATTGAACTTGGGTCCTCAGAGACTGCAGCCCAGTGCTCTACCAACTGAGCTAAATCCCAGCCCAACCCTTTAGTACCACTACAAAATAAATAAATAAATAAATAAATAAATAAATAAATACTGCTTTTTGTCAATTTTTTATCTTGCAACATTACTGAATTTGTTCATCATATCTGTCAGTTTTTCATGGAGTCTTTTGGTATTTCAGTATATGAAATTTAAATAATTCTTACCTCAGTTACCCTTCTGTTTTGAATCCTCATTAAGTCAGTGTCCACTTGTTATTTACAATTGAGTTGGCGACAGCTCCTGGTAAAGCAGCACAAGAAACCAAAAATATTTTGAGAGACAAAGAATCTTGGGTAAAATAAAAAAAATTATTAGCTAATAGATTAGCCTGAGGAAAACATGTTCTTTAATGGTCAGACTGACCCTGAGCTTTTCTTCTCCTGAGGTTATATAGTTATAGTAGGATGAAGGTTCTCATACCTTATTTGGACTAATCACATCTGTGAGGTCTATGTGACCATCTGCACGTGGGCTAAGCAATATTTCAAACTAGGCAAAGATAGTTGCCATGGTAATAGGGGACAAGGACAGGCAGGAAGAAGTTACTAGCAGGGTGAGATAAGCAGTGAGGGATGCAGGGAGGAATGTGAGAGGGACTTCTACTTACAAAGTGAGATAACTTTAACAAGCAGAGTTCACAGCTGCGAGCATTAAGCTCTAACAATTATAGTACCAATGAAACACATTTTAGTTTTGACAAAAAACCTTTTTACAAACTTTTTGATTTTCATTTTTCCTCAACACTTGCTTCTTGTCTTGCACACCCACCCTCTTCTGGGTGTCTGCTGAGGAATACCTGAGATCTATGCATGACTCACCATTTATTCAAGGCTCTTATCAAAGAGCCATCCTTTTCTGGATTTTATACAAGTTGACTCTTAGACAAAGATGAAAGGGCAAGTAATTTGGGGAATGGATATGTTGTCCCAGGAAACTCCTGTAAGGAAGATGGGAAGAGAAGGAAGAAGAGAAAGAGTGTGTTATCAGGCATGTGGGCATCTGAATCCCAGAACACATCTCAGAGTTATCTCACCCACAGGTGAGCAAACAAGGGCACTTATTGGCCACCTCCTTCCCTGTCTTTGGGTGAAGGCCATTTCCAAGGGGCACCTCTGGGAATGAATTCTATAGGACTGTGGCTTACTCTGTGAGAAGGCCTCACCTGGTTCCTGCAGGAAAGAGGCGACCAGAGAGAGAGAGAGAGAGAGCTGAAGATGCTCCCAGTTTCTGGTCATGGGGTATAGAAGATATGTGGATACAGGGCTGACAGCTACCATACATCTAGTTATGGCATGCCCTTGCTTGTGTTTTTCTAACTTCATAGCTAGTGTCTTCATTTAATATGTTTATAAGTTAATGTTTATTGCCTTCCTCCTCTCAGACTGTGCACTCCATGAGCACACTGTTGTTGTTGTTGTTAGGTGCCGTTGAGTCAGGTCCAAGTCACAGAATTTTTAATGGCTGGTTGTTTCGGGGATTGCTTCAGGAGTGGATTGCCACATCCTTCTCCTGTTTTTGCCATGCTAGAGATTGAACTCAGGTCCTCAAAGAGTGTAACACAATGCTCTACCAACTAAGCTAAACCCCAGCCCCGCCCCCATCAGCACATAGGCTTGTTTAATTCTTTGATGTATCCCAAGCACAGCAACTGACACATAGTAGGTATTGTTTAAATATTTACAAAATACATGACTGAATAAATATGTAAGAAGCTTAAAGACTAATTGACCACCTTGTTTTATTATTTCTTTTTCATTTTCAAGTAACTAATTTATAAGTCAATTATGAATTGATGAATCATTTATTCAATCCTGGTTTTAAACATTCTATTTTTTTAATGCAGAGTAGGGCCCCATTAATTACTTAGGCAATTATACATTAGATGCAACTTTTGTTCAATGTATTTCTCAAAATATTTAATAATTTTCAATGAACTAGAGAATCTCTGTCAAACATTTATTTTATCAAATTTTTGGGAAAAACCAGCTCTATCCACCTATCAACCATCTATCTAATATTTATTGGTATCCTTTATTATTTATATATATATATCATGTATCCCTTGTCTATCTATTGACTGATCTATCATTTATAAATATAAAGTGTGTGCTGGCATGGTAGTGTGTAGCTTATCAAAGGCATATTCCTTAGCTACTGGTTTTTTTTTTCACTTTACAGAAGAGGATATTGATCCTCAGAGAGTTTTTGAGTTACTCATGGACATTGGCACACAGGAGAAGACAGGGACTGGGGTCCGGATTGCCTTCTTGCTTAGAGGAGAGTTCATCTTTCCACATGCCAGAGACTTCTTTCATGAACTGCTGAATTATAGGTATAAATCACTTCCTTTTTGCATGGCATGGCTCTTATAAGAGCTTTTAAAATGTTAGTTAATCTCCCAAGTGAACACATGGACTTGAGTGATATGATTACCCCTTGCATACACTTAAAGGGAGACACTTGTATGAGGCTGTGAGCTCAGCCATAGGTCTCCAGAATGATTTATTTGAATTCAGAGGCCTTCCTTGGATACTTACAGCTCAAAGAGAAAAAAGTTATACAAATCAGAGAGCTGTGTTCTGACTTCAGCCCATTTGGTCTCTTACTAAATGAAAGCAATTTCTCCCATAGTCCTTATTTTAGGATGTGCTCCCTCCCTTGAATCTTGAGTCATTCCTCCATGAGACCAGTTCAGTCTGAGTGATTTTCTTCCACTTAATGGACTTTATTATTTTCCTGGCAGACTGACTGGATATTGGGGCATCATTCACCTTCAGCAAGATATGATGTGTTCTTTGGAGGGGAAGCATTGAAATCAATTTGTTATTGGGGTGCTGAATGGCAGCAACCCACAGAAATTGTCTTATAATTGCTGTATCTCCTACAACCTGTTCCCTTGGTTTCTAATACAAAACATGGCAAAAGCTCAGTCAACCCAATGGCTATATTTCTCTTTCAGAAGCACGTGCAGCAACCTGCCAGTCCCCAACCCACAGTCCCAGATGCCGCTGCTTCAGCCTGCACCCCAGCCTCAAAGTGCAGCCAAGGCTGTGAGTGCTGGCTGGCCTGTGCTTGGCACCTGCTGTTTTCTCTCCTTCCCTGATAACTGGCTCAGAAGCCAGTAGGAGACTTAGGGTGCTGACCTGACCCACGCAGTCTCTACATTTCATGAACAGAGAATTTATGGGCATTACCATTTCTATACATGTAAACTTTGGGACATAGATGAGAAATTACAAATTCCTACTAGTAAGCAAGGAATAGAGATTTCCAGAAAGCACGCATGTGCATGCGTGTTTGTGGGATACGGCAGAGGGATAGGAAACAAATCTCCCTTGGACACTTGGTGGACCTAGTCCATTCCCTTTTCCTGACTCAGTCTGCTGCTTCTTTCTTGGCTTGTATCCCCTCTCACCTTGCCTTAGGTTTAGGTGCCCTCCTTTTACTCAATCCTTAAAACCAGTGCTTAGCTCATTACTTTTCAAACTCTTCTTTTGTCTGAGGTAGTGCTGAGGTAGAGTCCATGCTTCCTCTGTAGCTGTTGTGGTTCAGATGCTGTTGGTGTGTTGGTCTATATCATTGGAAGGAAGTAAAAGCATGTAATCCTAAAGGGACTGTGGTGTTTTGGGGAGGTGTGTAGGATTGGGTAAAGACATTGGCATGGAGCCCCTACCATTGCATCACTGGTGGCTGTATAAGAAAGAGAGAGACCAGAAGACAGACAGACAGACTCTCTCTCTCTCTCATTCTCTCTCTCTCTCTCTCTCTCTCTCTCTCTCACACACACACACACACACACACACACACACACACACTCCTGCCTCTCCACATGTGACACCCTGGGTCACCTCAAGACTCTGCCAGCAAAAAGGCCACCCCCACATGTATCCCTCCACCTTGGACTACAGCTGTGAGCCCAAATGAACCTCTTTTATTTACAATTTATTTAGTCTGTTGTTGTTGTTGTTGTTAGGTGCCTTCGAGTAGGTATCCGACTCATAGCGACCCTCATAGGGTTTTCAATGGCTGACTGTTCCGGGATTGCCTTGGGAGTGGATTGCCAGGTCCTTCTCCCATTTTTTTGTGGTGCTGGGAATTAAACTCGGGACCTCAGAGACTGCAGCACAGTGCTCTACCAACTGAGCTAAATCCCAGCCCATCTAGTCTGTAGTATTCTATTACTAGCAACAGAAAGCTGAGTAAGATGATGGCTGTGATCCTTAATTCCAGCATCATAACCATTACCTCCAAATGTCCATATAAGTGGACATGACAGGTCCTGCTTAGGGGTTACTGAGGCCCATGAAGATCCTGCTCAACTTCCTAGGGTCACATTGGTAACCCATTTCTGGCCCCACTGCTGCTAACCAGTAGGAACAGGTCCCACTTGCAGTCCTCTTGACAAACTGACTCGGATCTGCAGGCTCCTGCCACAGAAACCAGGTCCTTAAACAGCAGCAGCAGCAACTGCCCCTCCAAATGGGTAGAGTTTTGCATGTTGTACACTGCACAACTCCTGAGAGTGGCAGCACTTCACGTTGTCAGAGATTATTACTGCCATGTATCTTTACTGATATGGACTGTTTGTGTTCCTACAAAGTTCATGTATTGAAAATCTAAACCCTCAAGATAATGATATGACAGGATGAGTCCTGTGGGATGATAGCGTAGATAATTGGAAAGGATTAGTGCAATTCTAAAAGATGCCCAAGACAGACCCTTCAGGCACCATCTAGGAAGAACAAGCTGTCACAAAACACCAAATCTGCTAGTACCTTGATCTTGGGCTTTTCACCCTCCAGAACTGTGAGAAATAAATTTTGTGGCTTAAAAGCCATCCAGATTATGGTATTTTTGTTACAGCATCTGACTAAGACACTTACTGTAGGAGATTTTTAACTGACGGGAACAGAATGTCTTACAGAAAGTGGGCCTCTTCAAAAATGCCTGTGCCGGCACTAAGATGCTGCTACTGCTGTTCTGTGTTGCATGTTGATAATACAATTCCCCTTTCAGCTTTTCTCTGGGACTCCAGTGTGGGCTTCTGCAGAGCCCCCTTGCCTTCCCTTGTCCTCTGGACAGTGCTCAACAGGCATTACCATTGTGCTTGCTGCTGGATCCTCTTTGCTCCCTTTTGGGCATGCCCAGACCACCTCTGTCCACCCACACTCCTGAGATACAGTGTGGTAGGGATTGCTGAGAGCAGCCCACACCACAGAGGTGCCAAACAGGATTGTGGTCACCTCACACTCCTTGCATGGTCCTTTCCATTATCCAGTTTGATCTATATTGTTTTAAAACCAGCAGGCATTGATACACGATTGAAATGGTTGTATAGAATGGATTTATGTAAATATTTGATGAAAAGTCAGGTTGTTTAAGTTTATTTTTGTGAAATGAGAACAACAGAATGCATAAGTAAAAAAGTGCCATACACTTCTTTAAAACAGAAAAAAATCCAGGCAGAGCAAAAGCCGTGTTGCTTATGAAGATACCATGTTGACAGGGAAGGCTCACAGCAGTCATTTGCTGAGCCATGAGGTTGTTTGAGGTCAATGAAATCCACTGACTTCCTGAGTTGGATCAGTTCCGCCAGAATCCTCTTAGATTCAGTCTGATGGTTCTGCAAAAAGACACACACACGCACACACATGCACACATACAAAACAGAAGGCGGAAGAACATTCTAGAGGCCCTGGACATGCTAATCCACTGAGTTCTTTAATGCAAAGAGGCATCTATCTTTTCATTATTGTCAGCCATGGGGTGAAAGTTATTGCATCTGACACTCTTTTATCCGGCCCTACTTAGCTATGCATTTCTATGGCAACGATCAGTGTAGCACCCAAATCCTCATTAATCCTCTCAATGTCCCTATTTGGTACTTGGCTGACAGCTAATATAATCTCCATTCCATAGGCAGAGTGAAACTTTGCCACCATTTGTCAATATTTCTGGAAAAAGAAGACATTTAAAATGTCTCTAGGCAGACATTACACTGCAGTAAAAGTTTTGGCAAGCACTTTTTTTGCTTCATTTCTGTGTTTTCTGCCTTTTCTGGGCCTCATCTTGTGCATTGACCTCATCCGCATTCTGTTTTCAGAAGTCTCATCCTTTAGCTGGAGAACAGCATTGCTTACGATTCTCCATGGTTGCAAATAAGGACAGGGGGCATCTGGCCTGACACCCCTGTGCCTCCTGCCTGCTGTAGCTACAAGCACCCATGGCTGTATTCGATTCCCTTTCTCATTCTGTCAGTCTGTCTATACCATCCACCTGTAACATAGGCAATTTTGAAACATTTTATCAATTTATGATTTTTCATTTCTGTGTCATCACAGGACTTAGCATTTAACCAGGAAGACTGGCATCACTCTAAGGGCTTAGGTGGAGCCCTACTTGGAAGTAGGTAGGTACCTTGTCTGGTGAGGAGAGAAAGATGGTCCACTTGCTTCCTAAGGGTGAGGAGAGAGACGCTCATAGATACTCATAGGACATCAGGGCCCTCAGCAGGAAAAGAAAAGAACAAACCTGCTGGATGCACATTGGTTCTAATTGTCAGTCTAGCCATTGAATGATCATACTGTTGTGTTAAATCAATATGGTTTCACGTGTGGGAAGCTGTAAGTCAGCTACAGGAGGTATGCTAGGTAAGGTGTTGTGTTGTTAGGTGCCTTCGAGTCAGGTCTGACCCATAGAGACCCTCAGAGGGATTTCAATGGCTAATTGTTTCAAGATTGCTTCAAGAGTGTATTGCTACATCTTTCTCAATTTTTGCGGTGCTGGGGATTGAACTGAGGTCCTCAGAGAACTTAGCGCAGCAGTCCTGTTGGGAAAGGGGAAGGTTTAAATTGATATTCCAGGAGCCTGTCCATTGGCTTTAACTAAATAGTGTCCTTACAACAAGAGGTTATGATAAGACACAATTGGAGTTACTGTGCTAAGAGACTTTCCCACAATATGTAAGGATCTGATAAGGTCATCACATTTGTGCTTTCTTGTTGAGTCTACTAGTCTATGTTTCCAGCATGAATATATAATAGAAATAAGAATAGACTAGCATTAGCAACTAAAATGCCTGTTAGTAAGTATCAATATGTCCCTAGCTTGAAGCAATAGAAAGAACTTCCAGCCAATGGGAATATTATAAAACTGTCTTCCAATGATTTTTAAAAAAGGGTCCATAAATGTGCCACAGGTAAATCTGTTCACATCAAGGAAATAAAAAGCCATCACTGTGGTTATGCCTGGAATCCCAGAGACCCAAGAGTCTGAAGCAGGGGGTCATGAGTTTGAAGCTGGAAACAGCCTGTGTGATTTACAAGACCTTGTTTCCAAATAAGAATTTACAAAGGGGCTGTGTATGCCACTCAGTGGTAGGGTCCTTGCTTAGCACGCACAAGGTCCTGGGTTCAACAACCCCCTGTACTGCAAAATAAATAAGTAAGTAAATAAATAAATAAATAAATCCGTAAATGTACCACCGGAACATTTGTGTACGTTAAGAAAATAAGCCAGGCCCAGTGTCGCATGCATATAATCCTAGCCCTTGGGGGACTAAGGCAGGAGGATCATGAGTTTGAACTCTGCCTGGGCTATATAATGAGGCCCTGTTGCAAAACCAAAACCGAAACCACAACAAATAAAAAAGAAAGGACAAAGAAGAATTTCCTTCTGTATAAGAGTTTCTGTGTTTCTTTGTGAGATCCTTAATTCCTTGAGTCAAATCACACCAGGAAAAAAACAGCATGTGTTACTAACTCCATTCAAAGCGTAACAAGTGTTCAACTCTCCCTCACACACCCCAGCTTCCAAGGCCTCCCTGCTGTTATCCAGGTGCTGGCTTAGGTCTCATTTTGACTCCCTGTCCTCACCAACAGGTGCTGGTCATCAGCTGCCATGCCCTATGCCTCCCTGGCAGCACCGTAGAGGCCACCATAGAAGCCTCACTCTGTGGCTACCTAGGCTGGACTCGGTGCACAGATTAAAGTCTCTTTCCCCCAGAGTCTGGACTCTGACTGAGAAACCTGTGTCATGTCTGTGGCCTCCTTTTCCGCTTGTGATCACACTAGCAAGCAGGGAAGTACGGGGGTGTTGAGCCGGCCCTGTGGCTCAGGATGGAGTCCTGTCTCCGAGAATTCAGGCTGGTTCTTCGCCCTGCTGAGCCCTTCTGCAGGGGTCATAAAGGGCCTTCTTTGCTTGTGAATCATGATTCCGTCATGTCTGGCTCAAATATGCTCCACTGTTTGGGAAAAAGCAAACCAGCTATCAAATTCCTAGATGTATCTCTAACGTTTTTAATCTTAGTAGTCCTCCTTAGCACTGGGGTTTAGCTCAGTTGGTAGAGTGCTGCTCTGTGCTCTTTGAGGCCCTGGGTTGGATCCTCAGCAATGGAAAAATGGGAGAAGAATATGGCAATCCACTCTGGAAATAATCAGCCATTGAAAACCCTATGAATAGCAGAGAAGCACTGACATAGCTGGGCATGGCATAGTGTTGCGAAGGTGATCTGAATACTGAGGAGGAGGGAACCTTCAGTCTTAAGAGAGAGGCCCAGGGCAGATCCTTCCTTCTTCACGTTTAGGGCTAAGCAACCCTGCCTGGGCCTCCATCTGATTTACAGCCTCCAGACCTTGAGACAGTATGTGTTGGTTCTTAAGCCACCAAGTCCATGGTATCAGCTGACCACTTTAGTACTTAACTAGGGAACACTATTCAGGATCCTTATTCTTTTGTGACCTTTATAGAGATCAAACAGTTGGATATGGGATGATTTGGCTATGTCCTTGTTAGGTGATTCAGGCTGATGGATAGGGTGATTATAATTATAATTATAATTATCATACAAATTAGGATGCTTAGTGGAGTGATCAGGGCACTAAAATAGTAACTTGGGAAAAGCCTGGCACCATGGCACACACCTGTAATCCCAGTTACTCCAGAGGCTGAGGCAGGTGGATCACAAGTTTGAGGCCAGAAGCAGCCTGCATAATTTAGCAAGACCCTGTCCAAAATAAAAAATAAAAAATGGGCTGGGGCGCAACCTGGTGACAGAGCACTTGCAAAGTATGTGTTAGGTCCTGGGTACCAGCACCCCCATCCCAAGAATTGTGATAAACAGATAATCTGGGGCTGTCTTACGATGGGTCACCCTATCTAAGGCACTCTGAACAATAAGATACTGACATGGCAGCCCTTGGTTTTCTCTTTCTCATTTTGTTGTGGAAGAAACCAGATCCTTTCTCCTGGGGAATTTTTCACTAGTGGATTTTGTTAATTGCATCCCTAAATTTTTGTTTTTTTTTTCCCCTGCGGTACTGAGGGTTGAACTCAGGGCCTGCCTCATGCTTGCATGCTTTTGCAAGTGCTGCACCACTGAGCCATGCCCTCAGCCCATCTTTTTACTTTTTGAGACTGGGTCTCACTAAGTTACACAGACTGCCTATGGTCTTGAACCTGCCATCCTCCTGCCTCCACCTTCCAAATCGCTGGAATTAGAAGCCTGAGCCATGGTGCCTGGCTTGCATCCCTAAGTTCTATATGTCCCTGTACACCTTTAACTTCATTGGAACTACTAGTAGGGTTCTGAATGTTTCATCAGATGCTAGTTTGAAGTTTTTTATTGTTGTTATAAGAATATGTCATCAGTAGTGCTGGGTACTTCCAGTCGCATGCCATCAGGAAGCTCATGATGTCCAGTTCTCTCTTTGTGACATTAAGGTTGGTGGATGGGTTCCTAGGTTAATAGCCTGATTCATTCTCTGTGAAGTTTTGTTGGAGGTCGATGACTGCCTGATCTGTGCCTTGGAACATGTGGAATTGATCTTGGGATGGACATGACCTATTCCCTAGGACAATGCATGACTGTCCTTGGAGCTGTTGGCAAACCACAGTGGGTGGAGCTGCAGACAGCTCCTGGGACAATGAGTATTTTGTCTGGGGAGTAGAGTGTTTGTTCCCTTGAGACATTCTGTGTGTTCCTGGTATAGATAAGGAAGTAATACTTTAGTATGGATAAGGAAGTCAATTGTGTCAAAAGAGATGTGTGTGAAACTTTTCACTTGTAACACTTTTACATGCTTTATGTACCCTGTCTGTTCTAAGTTACTGATTATTTTAAGGCTGTCAGCCTATAAAAGCAAGATGATGCTCTTAATAAACATCCTTAGTTCCTTGAGGTTTTGGGTTCTCCTAGTCCCACTTTGCGTTGCTTCCAGTCATCAGGTCCTGGTCTCTCCAAAGACCACCACAAGTTCTCACCAATCTTTTATCTGATGGCAATGCCAACTCTGATGTTTCTTGTGCAGGTCTATTATTTTTATCAGGATTTTCAAAATGATGATGTTTAGCCTATTCTTCTGTGCTTATCAGCTAGAACTCTTTCTTTGTAGAATATACTACATGTATATTCATAATATATGTTGTTGTTGGAGGTGTTAGGTGCTGTCAAGTTAGGTCTAACTCATGGTGACCCTGTATACAACAGAATGAAGCACCTCCAGACACTGTGCCATGCCCGGGGCCATGTCAGTGTGTCTCTGCTGTTCATAGGGTTTTTGATGGCTGATTATTTTACAAGTGGACTGCCAGGTCCTTCTCCCATTTTTGTGGTGCTGGGGCTAGAACCCAGGGCCTCAGAGAGCACAAAGCAGCACTCTACCAAGTGGGCTAAACCTCAGCCCCTTCATCATATATATTCATCATATATTCTTTTGGTCTGTTGTTCAGTCATTTCCTTTTTGTTTTCTTTTCTTTTCCTTTCTTCCTTCCTTCCCTCCCTCCTTCCCCTCCCTCCCTCTCTCCTTTCTTCCTTCTTTCCTTCCTTCCATTCTTTCTCTTTCTTTTCTTTTCTTTTCTTTTACTTTGGGGTTGAGCCCAGGGCCTTGCACATACTTTGCAAGGGCTTTACCACTGGGATGCACCCTCAGCCTATTTTTAAAAAGTTTTTATTTTGAGACAAGGTCTCAGTTACATAGGCTGCCTCTGACCTCGAACTTGCAATCCTCTTGCTTCTGCCTCCTGAGTCAGTGGGATTACAGGTGTGCACCACCATACCTAGCTTATTGCTCAGTTTTATAGGGGAATTAGAAAAATTCCTTGATTCTTACTTTTTATTCACCAAGTTCCAAAATAGAAAATGCATATTTTTAAGAAAACATTGCATATAGAATTCACATTGATATTTCCAATTCAGGTTTAAAATTATGGTATATTTTTGTATCATCTTTGACTTTATATAGAACACATTAGTTCCTAATAGACATAATTATTTATTTACTGTATCCTTTCACATATACAAGGTTTAAAGTGGTAACATAGTTTTATTATTAAGAATTTTTTTATTGGTTGTGATTTAAGATATTTTAGTACTTTCTGCCTTCAGATCATTCTAGGTAGTTTTGCCAGATAAATTTGTATTCTTTCAATAGTAATTGAACCAATCAGCTTCTCCATCACAAACCACGAGTGTTGTCTCTTCAAAGCTTTGCCTCAAGGTAGAGGAAACTTCCAGATTTTGTTTAATATTTAATCTGATTGGTGACAAACATGGGAAAACTAGAGGAATATAACCCATAATTGTATATGAGTTTTACTACATATTAATCAAAGGGTTAAATAAACTTTGGAAGTTGATGAAAGTGTTACCAAAAGCAATATAATACTTGCTCAATAGAAAAAGTAAATACCATATTACTCTGTGCTCCACCAACATTTATTAATAAAGGGGAGAAAAGAAACTGGTGGATTTTGTTTGGTCTGACTGGCAAGGAATATTGCTCAGTGTCATTCTTTAGTTGTAATTTGCATACATCCCATTAATGTAGCAAAACATTATCTAAATCAGATTTTGGTAGAAGGGAATAAAGAGAACCCCCTCTTGGGCAGCAGGGGCAGCTCCGGTAGATTACTTATGCAGCATGGGGAAGGTCCTGAGTCCAACTCCAGCACAACACACGCACAGACATGCACATCCCATCCTGGTGTTTAAGTATATCCATAATTACATATACATCTGCTCAGCCTACTTTAGTAGAAAAATGATATGATATTCTTATTCCATGCCTGCAGCTGTAGCACTGTGGCATTCAATATCATCAGAGCTCAGAAGCTAAGCAAGGTTGGGCCTGGTTATTACTTGAATAGGAGACTGCCAGGGAACACCAGGTGCTGTAGGCTTGGGAGAAGGACCCAGGAACCCACTCCTAAAAAACAATCAGCCATTGAAAACCCTACAAATGGCAGAAAAGCCTAACAATACTGTTTCACTTTTTGTACATAGAGTCATTATGAGTTGAATCCCGATTGGACAGCACCTAAAAACAACAATTCTTATTCGGGATAGCTCTTTTCTTGGTGCTTAGTTTTAAAGCTTATTTGGCTTTTTTCTCAAGAAATGAAGGTGGGTTGTACCACTGTTGGGCAAATCACAGGGAAATCAGGTAGAACAAATTGAAGTGTTTGTTTTTTATGTTTATTTCTATTTCAGATAACTCCATTACTGACCATCAGAAACTCTTTTCACAGAAGAGCAATGCCTTTATAACCTGTATTTTCTCACAAAAATATTCTAATAATATTATTTATATAGTTTTCAAATTCAAATTGTATTAAACTATAACACCTGAGAATACCAGGTCCTGCATACTGGGGAGAAGGATCTGGCAATCCACTCCTGAAACAACCCACCACTGAAAACCCTATGAATAGCGGAGGAGCACTGACAAGAGTGCCAGGCATGGCACAATGTTTTGTTCTGTTGTACATAGGGTACTATGAGTTGGACTTGATTTGATGGCACCTAACAACAACAACAACAACAACAACAACAACAAAAACATTAAAGATGTACACACAAAGGGAGAATATATAAATGTAGGTTCTCTCCTGGTCAAAATGAGGGAAGCAATGGCTGAAAAAAGACCTTTTTCCTCTTGTCCTACGTGGATTTCCATCCTCCTGCCTGTTGCAAGAAATCCCCTTCATAAAGAATCCTTTCAGTATAGGATCTGCCCTTTCCATGCACTCTAGATAAAATTCCATGTGCTGCCTTTCCTAGGAACAATAGAACATAACTAAATTTCCTTACTCATCATCAACCTCTGGGTTGTCAATTTTAAGTCAATTACCTTAAGAGAAAATGTGTCAATTTTCTTAAAAAGACACACATAAAAATACTAAATACAAGTATTATATTATTACAGTAAAGTTGTATGTTTAGTTTTTACAGATGTATACTCCAAAATTATCACATAGCCTAAGTCATGTAATTATATTTGTGAAGTTTGTTGTATACAATATTTAATTTAATATATTATTTAATATATAATTTAACAATGCATGTTTTGATTCGCATAGCAACCTCTGAAAAGTTAGTAAAAAGTGGTATAGCTAAAAAGCAAAGAGAAGAAATGAGAGATAAAAATTTGTTTTGATTAACTGTAAATCAAAGGAGGAGAAAAGATACAAAAAAAGCAAAAACAAAAGCCAGATGGAACAAATCAAAAAACAAATATCAAAAGGATACCGAATCATAGCAAATTATAACATGAAATACAAACGAGTTATCATCTGATTAAAAGATAGATATTATTTGATGAAATAGATATTTAACTATGCACTATCTATAAGAAGTGCATAATAAATATGAAGACAAGAAAAGTGAAAGAATGGAAAATAACACACTGCATATAGTAATAAAAGCAAGCTAGTATATCAAACAGGCTGGGATTTAGTTCAGTTGGTAGAGTGCTGCGCTGCAGTCTCTGAGGTCCTGAGTTCAATTCCCAGCACCGCAAAAATAGGAGAAGGACGTGGCAACCCACTCCCAAGGCAATCCCGAAACAGTCAGCCATTGAAAACCCTATCACTATGAGGGTCACTATGAGTCGGATACTGACTCGACGGCACCTAACAACAACAGCAACAGTATATCAAACAGTGCTGACTTTTAGGCAGAGTACTCCCTCCCATAAAAGAGGTCAATTAACCATAGGGAAGAGATCAAATCAGAAGGAAGAGGTAGCAGTAGTAACTTTGTGCAGATCTAGCAATAAATGCTTAAAATATACAAAGCAAAATCTCACCATTTAGAAAGAAAAACAGAGTCCACGATGAATTGGATATCTTTTTGTAACATGTAGAACAAATAGACCAAAGCAATTCAAAAGGACATAGAAAAGCTGGACAACATTAGCAAGAATCCAACATAATCAGCTTTCTCAGGGAACTGCACCCCTTAGTGCTGGAAGGTACACTCCTTTCAGATGTACCTGAAGGATGGAGCTCAGGACAAAATGAGTTCTCAGTTACTAAAATTTTAGAGGATGTATTCTTCAATCACAAAGAAATTAAATAAGAAAAAAGGGAAGCAATATCATATCTTGTACATATCCAACTATTTGGAAATGAAACCAGGAATTTTTAATTAGCCTCTAGATCAAATGAGTCACTCAGGAAGCAAAATGATAACAAAAATGCAATATATCAAACTTTGGATGATGGTTTCAGGTTTTTTTTTTAAATGGAGAAGTATAATTTAAATTTTACATTAACAAAGAATTGCTTAAAATCTATGATTTTAAGTTTCTACTCTCAAAGTAAACTTGGGAAAGACAAATGTGAAGTAAGTAGAATTGAGCCCATAATATAGAGAGTAGAAGCAAATGAATTAACACACAACAAAATTAAGATCATTTTTGAAAAGATTAATAAAGTTAATCCCTATGAAGTTCAGTTAATAAAAAAGAAATCAAACACAAATTTCATATATCAAGAGTTAAAAATGTGGTATCACCAAAGATAAAAACGTGGAAGAAGGAATAGCATAAGCAACTTTATATCCAGAAAATTCATATTTAAAAAAATTAGAAACAGCCAGCCAGGCACCGTGGCACACACCGGTAATCCCAGCAACTCAAGAGGCAGAGGCAGGAGGATCACAAGTTCAAGACCAGAGGGAGGTAGTCTGTGTAATTTAGTAAGACCCTGCCTCAAAAAGTAAATAAATAAATAAATAAATAATAAATAAATCAGCTAGAGGTGCAGCTCAGTTGTACTGCACTTGCAAAGCATGCAAGTGCGAGGCCCTAGGTTCAACCCCCAGCACTGCAAAAAAAAAAAAAAAAAAAAAAAAAAAAAATTAAAACAACTGGGCACAGTAGCACACAGTTCAATATCAGCAACTTGGAAGACTGGAAGTCAGAGGAAGTAGGATTGAAAGTTTGAAGTCAGAGGCAGCTTGCACAATTTAACGAGACCCTGTCTCAAAATACAAAGAAAAAAATGGGCTGAGAGTATCATTCAGTGGCTGAGCACTTGCAAAAAGCATGCATGAGGTCCCAGGGTTCACCTTCTCAGTACCATCCCCCACACACAGAAAGTAAAAATAGTCAGTCCATGAAAGACAAATTATAAAACTACCACAAGAAAAATATATGAATATTGCTATAACCTTAAAATAAATATTTAATCAATAACCTTCCCCAAAAGAAAATTCCAGGAGTTGATTTTTGTCAATGCTACATTTTATAAAATAATTAGGAAAAGTAATATCTGTCTCACATAAAATCTTAGAGAAATTTAGGAAAGGAAATCTTCTTACCAAGTCACTTAATGAAGCTCCTATAGATCTACTATAAATATCTCAAATATTGAGACAAATTTGATATAAAATTTGATAAAAACTTGATACAAATTTGATACAAAAATTGATACAAATATATCTCAAATACAAATATCTCCTTAACAATTAGCATCATAAATCCATGCATCTATAAAACGGATAATGCCTCATGACCAAGTGTGCTTCATGTTAGGAATGCAAAATTATTTCTGCATTCTAAACTAAACCAATGTAATTGATTACATTAGTGAAATTAAAGAAAAACTACATATAACTGTCTCAAATGTTACAAAAACTTGAAAAAATTCAATATCCAATTATAAACATTTCAGCAAACAAGAAACTGAATAAAGCTTCCCTAATTGTATAAATAAAATCTATAAGAAACCTACAACTTACAAGTTTTCGTTCATAAACTTTATATCTTTATTACCTACTAAGTCTATGGCCTTTATCATCAAATGGTAACTTTTCATCTTTATACTTTTTCTCTTGAAATTAACCTTGCTCAATAAGATTCCAACTTGTAACCATTTTGATATTATTTTGTGCATTTTTTCCCTTTGAGTCAATATATTTTATAGATAGTAGCACAGTATTTTTGGCCCAATATGTGTCTCTTTCTTTAAAGAGATTTCATCTCCTTTACTTTTAATAGGATAAATAATGTTGTTAGGTGCCGTCGAGTTGGTGTCCAACTCATAGCGACCCTATGTACAACAGGCAAAACACTATTGTCAGTGCTTCTCTGCTATTCATAGGGCTTTCACTGGTGGATTGATTTTTGGGAGTAGATTGCCAGGTCCTTCTCCCAAGCCTATAGCATCTGGTGTTCCCAGGTGGCCTCCCATCCAAGTACTAACCAGGCCTGACCCTGCTTAGCTTCTGAGATTTGACAGGATCAGATGCCATAGTGGTACGGCTGCAGGCCAATAAGTTAAATACATGATATTAATTCTAAAATTTTATCTTATACATTTTATTTTCAGTCTTCCCTTGTTTTCCACCATTGTTTCATTGAACATCTTTGTGGGGTTGTGTGGGCTGTGTGTCTCTTTTGGAAATTTGCGGGTTTTGTATTTGTTAGCAGGATATTTCATGTGGTGGCTTGGACTCATTCAGTTTCAGGAAATGGAAGCACCCTGGGTAAGGAGAAACGGTTCTGATTTATAAGCTTGTGTGCTGATAAACAGGCAGCAGAGGGTTCTCTGGGATGGGCCCCAATGAATGGCTGCCTGAGGACAACTAGACTGCTGTAACAGGAAGTTTGGGCAGGCAGAAGTCCCCCAGACCCAGGGCTGGAAGAACACTTTGTTCTGTCTGTGATGGAGGACCTCAGTGTCCTTGTCACAATTGCCCTTTCAGATACAATGGGACTAAGGTGTAGGGGACACTGCAGAGAAGACCCAGCATCTCCAGGTGACAACTACCAAAAATTCAGGAGACTAAATTGTGCACAGACTCCATCCTCCACATCATGAAAGAGCATGTCTAGTTGGAAGACAAGTTGCAAAGAATTTGGGGAAACGTAGCTGGAGGTCTTTTCTGCATAGAGAGCCCAGAGAAATCAATAGAAGGCATGATGATTGTAGAATGGGTTGTTTCTTATTTGGCAGCTAACTAATCCTTACAGGTGATATTTTTCTAGGGGTCTTTGAATTAATTTGCATAATTTCTCTAGCCACTATACTTTTAGCCAGGATTATTTATCTAATTTAGTTATGTAGAGATTTCACAAACAGTCCATTGTCATACAAAAATTCTGTCCTGAATTAGAAGTGACCTTATTTCAAACTCTATATTTCATGGGTATTCAGCTGACACAGGTGAAATCTGTTATTGGATATTGCTTTATGTTTCTGTTATTTAAGGATAAAGATACACATACCCCATCTGCCATTATCACCATAATCTTTTTGGGGACATTTAAAAAATCTATCTGGTCTAAATTATTTCTTTGTTAAAACAATGTAGCTCAATTGCTACATTGTCAAATCTGAGATAAGTAGGAAAAGGGTGTGAATACTGTGCATATAACCATACCTTATTTGGAAAAGGCATTCTTCACACCATTAGTGGAGCACCTCAGTAAAAATAATGGAGTCTGGCTGGCAGTTCAGCAGCATAATGAGACCATGGACATTCTGAGTGCTTGTTTTTAAAAAGAAATCAAAGGCAAAGAAGTTTTGTTTCAGATAATCCTAAACTGTAGTCAAAGAAATCCTTTAGCACTTCTGGGAAAAATAGCTGATTAGCACACAAAAAAAATTAAGTGCTTTTCTCATACTTGTGTGTAATTTTAACTAACTATGAAGTTTAAGTGCTACTAAAAAACACCTCAGAATCACAGAAGATTTGTTCATGCAAGAAAAGGTTCTGTCAAACTAAAGAATAGTCTGGCATTTTGCACTACCCTAACAATTCGTGTCTTAAAAATCTATAAATTTAGGGAAAAATTGTAGAAGAGCCAATGACTAGAATAAGTTGAGTCTATAATTTCTTCTGCATTTTACAGTGGAATCAATATTTCTGCTTTTAGTTGCTAGAAAACTCCTGATCATAACCCTTCTTTGGAATGTTCTGTGAACTATGAAATGCTCAGTGTGCATTGGTTGTTGTTCACAAAATCTGATGCAATGATACCTGTTTTACACACTTTGTAAAATTAAGCTAACATAGTATATCATAACCCCCATTTAAGATTTACTTAATCCATTACTTAATCCAACATTTCAGGAAATGTTGACTATGCCCATATGTCTTAAATTAAGAACAGCAGTCAATAGTTCTGTCCATTTCAAGGTCAAGGCCAAACAGTCTATGATCCAGGCTGCCACAGGAACTGTTATGGCCCATGAGGGACCTCAAAGAGTCAAATTCTCTAAAGACAGATGACAAAGGCAGAGCCATGATTTCTATTATATAATAAAGAAACTGATCTAAGTGACAAGGACATTAAAGTGAAAACTAGACAGGGTTCTCAGCTAACTTGAAATCTTGTTCTTTTTCCTGGAATGAGCAGTACCTCCTGTGACAAATTTTGAATTACAGTAGTCCCCTTTATTTATGGTTTCAGTTTTCATGACTTCAGTTGCTCATAGTCAATCACAATCCAAAAATATTAAGTGGAAAATTCTAGAAACACATTTAAAAGTTTTAAATCCCAGTAGATGAAAAAACCTTCCCCCATCTCACCTAGGATATGAGCCAAGGCTTTGTTCTGCCTATGCCACCTGCCTGTCAGTCAGCAGCTGGCTCTATTGTCAGATAGACTGCATGGGTAGAGCAGTGCTTCTGTTTGAGTAACACTTATTATACTTAACAATATGGCACCAAAGCGCAAGGAGTGAAGCTGGTGATTCTGTTATAATATATTGTTGTGATTGCTCTACTTTATTATCAGTTTTATTGTGGTTAATCTTTTATTGTACTAAATCAGAAATTAAACTTTATTGTAGGTGTGCACGTATAGGAAGAAACATAGGACATATGGCTTTAGTACTATCTGTGGCTTCAGGAATCCATTGAGGGTCTTAGAATGTATCCCTGATGGACAAAGGGGGAAGCTGTACAAGAGAACTTTGTTACCTGTCCTGCCCATTATTTATTAAGATTTTGATCCGATTATTTTTTAATTTACTAAGTTGAAACTTAACAAGATTGGGGGAAATTTTAGGGTAAAAGCAAAAAAATATTGAAGAGACTTGCACTAAAAGATAGGATGGAGTATTGGAATGAGGAGAGAGAAATATGAACCTCTAGGAGGTTTGCTATTGTTGTTGGATGCCATGGAGTCAGTGTCCGACTCATAGTGACCCTACATACAACAAACGAAACACTATTGTTAGTGCTTCTCTGCTATTCATAGGGTTTTCGATGGCTGATTGTTTTTTGAGAGTGGGTTGTCAGGTTCTTCTCTGAAGCCTACAGCACCTGGTGTTTCCAGGTGGTCTCCCATCTAAGTACTAACTGGGTTCTATCCTGATTAGCTTCTAATCTAAAGTGTTTTTTTATTTGTTAACCCTGAATCATTAAGCTACATAAATGGGGTGGCATATTTTGTGATATGTTCAATATGTTGGCCACTTCTGATAGAGAAGAGAATTCTCTTCTGTGCTTCATTTTCTTTTTGAGCTGCAGAGTAAAACATTAAAATTCAAAATTTATTTAGTGCAAAGAGTAACCAAAAATTCTGTCATTCAACGTAGGAAATTTGCTTTGTAGAAATCCAAGTCTCTTCATTTATCATGTCATCTTTGCAGGAAAAAAAGTGTTAAAGCGAATGTACTTAAAGCAAAAATGTTTGTAGCCATAGCATCTGGGCATCTGATCCCGCCTGATCTTGGAAGGTAAGCAGGGTCAGCCTGGTTAGTCCTTCGATGGGAAACCATCTGGGAATATAAGGAACTGCAGGCTAGGGAGAAGGACCTGGCAATCCACTCCTGAAACAATCTGCCCCATGGATTGCTACATCCTTCTCCCATTTTTGTGGTGCAACGATCGAACCCAGGGCCTCAGAGGGCACAGAACAGTGCTCTACCAACCAAACTAGACTCCAGCTCTTCTATTCAAAGACATCTAAACAAAGAATAGACATATAACACAAGAGGAAGAAAATGAGGCTCTCATAAAAATTATCATCTACATTATTTACACTCAGAAACCTTTCCTAGCTTGCTAAATCCTCTGTTTCTATTATTTTTACTTTTTACTTTAGTTTAATTTTATACTTTTAAATTTTACTGATTTTATTTGTTGTTGCAGTGCTGAGAGGCTGAGCCTAGGGCCTTGCATATGCTAGGCAACTGCTCTACCATGGAGCTGCACCCCAGCCTCTTTTAAAATTTTTTTTTTACTTTGAAACAGAGTCTTGTTAGTTGTGCAGGCTTCCTGTGGCCTCGAACTTTCCATCCTCCTGCCTTTACCTCCCGAGTCACTAGGATGAAAGACCTGCACCACCGTTATTTGTCACGGTGTTTCAATTGCTCTGAGGACAGTAGGTAAACAAAGTGGCGTTAACTGCATGTCTCAATCCAACCAGACTGAAAGAGTTACTCTGTCTCTGCCCAGCTGTTCCTTACCTGTATGTGGTCCTTGAATTCTGCTGTCTCAGTTTCCCTGCGTCCTGTAGACCTTATCATTCCTTCACCTACTTTGCGGTTCAGTGTTTGTGGTGAAGCTGCCATTTAGAAATCTTGTCAGCTTAAAAAATGTTTTAATGATTAATGGTGTCTTCTTTAAAAAGAGGTACCTTCTCAAATGCTGTCCAAAGAGCAGACTTTCTTTATGAGAGAGGGAAAAATTATTCCTGATTTATTTTAATTTTATTATGGCATATTTTTCTGCTCAAGGAGTAAATAATACCAATGACCAATAGTTACAGTGGGTGATTGTATAAAACACAATAAACTTTGCCTCTTCTTGCCTTCTTCCTCCTTCTCTTCTCTCCTTTCCCTCACTTTCCTTCCTCCCTCCCTCCCTTCCTTCCTTCCTTCCCTCCTTCCTTCCTTCCTTCCCTCCCTCCTTCCTTCCTTCCTTCCATCCTTCCTTCCTTCCTTCCTTCCTCCCTCCCTCACTCCCTTCCTTCCTTCCTTCCTTCCTTCCTTCCTTCCTTCCTTCCTTCCTTCTTTCTGTTTTCTTTCTTCTCTTTCACATTTTTTGAGAGCTTTTTGGAAGGGGCTAACTCAGGTGAGAAATGGGTATCAAAATGTTGGAATTACTAAGTTGATAATTATAAAAGAAAACATACAGGCTAACACAGGACAGCAACAAAATGTCAAATTAATAATTAGCAAACTGCAGGTGCCATGTACATGTGGTGGAAGCTGCATTGAGAAGATCTAACTGCAATCAGATGAGGGAAATCTTTCTAGGAGGTTAATATGTACAGTATAGTCCTTATTTCCTGGCTTCAAAGCAACTGAAACAACCCGTAACTTAAATGCCATAAGAGGTAGGATTTACCAAGCTATAAAAGGTCGTTACCAGTAAATAATGTAGATAATAAATTTTATGGGCCCAGCGTTACAGCTTCTTTTATTCCATAGACCACAGGCAGACCATGTGTCCTGCCTCATGCAGAACTGTTCTATTTTATGCCTGTCGTCTTAGGGTAATTACTAGTAGTAACCCCTTTTGTTCCCATAAGTGTCTTGGTTTGGATCATAAATTATACATTCACACAATATGCCAGAAAATATTTACACATGGTATACTTGGGGTATTTTAAACTTTTGGGCAGTCTTGGGCTCATGATTCACATGCAGACTTTTAGGGTAAAAAAGATTTCAGAGCTTTAACTATGGTTAAGGATCTGCTTAGACAGACAAAGCCGAAATTATGCCTCTCAACACATTATAAGGTAAAAGTCTCCACAAATTGGGCTCACAGACCAAATAACTATCGGACAGTCTGGGTGGAGAATTTTTTCTTTCAGCACACAGGTTGACCCCATGGCCTTGCATATGCTAGACCACTGAGCTGCCATCCCCATTCTCCCTTTCATTTTTTATTTTGAGACAAGGCCTTACAAAGTTGTGGAGCTTGCCTGGACTCAAACCTGCGATCCTCCTTCCTCAGCCTCCCGAGTCACAAGGATTATGGGCATTCCAGGGGGCCCAGCTTGGGTGGAAGAGAATTTTTGCCTAAGAAAAACTATCTGTGTTCTGTGAAAAAGACCGGAATGAAGTCATGAAAAACAAGCTAATGAGGGCAATTATTCAAGCTAGGTTCATCAGTCAGATAAAAAGTTAGGAAAATGATCTCTACACCTGGAAATTCAGTGGAAGTTCCCAGTGTGTGGAGGTGAAGAGCAAATATCCACTGTTAACCAGAATGATCCAGTACAAAATGGAGCTAGGTAAAGACAAACCCAAATGATGTCCATGAATCATGGAAGTTAGAGAAATAGAAAACTCTGGAATGATTCATGTCTCCAGAGTCTGAATACACATGATAGTAATATCACCATGAAAGGAAGACATATGTTAGATTTAAAAATAAAACTGTCTCATGAGCAGAAAGTCTGCAGCCGTATCACTGTGGCATTTGATCTTGTCAGATCTCTGAAACTAAACAGGGTCAGAAGTGGTTAGTACTTGGATGGGAGACCACCTGGGAACACCAGGTGCTGTAGGCTTGGGAGGAGGACCAGCAACTCTCTCTCAAAAAACAATCAGCCATTGAAAACCCCATGAATAGCAGAGAAGCACTAACAATAGTGTTTTGCCTGCTGTATGTAGGGCTGCTATGAGTCAGACACCGACTCAACAGTACCTAACAAAAACAACATAAGCAGAAAGGAGGATTTTAAGAAGGGGAATTTTCAGAAATTCAGTCTTTGTGGTACTAAGAAAAATAAGGTCTTCTGGTCACTACCTACCTCAATGTTTAAGTTAATTTGGTAAGCTCTTGTGCCTGAAAGATTGCTCTCAGTCATCTTTATGAAAACTGAGGACATGACAGGCCACCGAGAGCACTGTCTTTTGCAGCCCAGCAAAGATATTTAGTCTGCAGCCATAGCCCTGTGGCATCTGGTCCCGTCACATATCAGAAACTAAGCAGGGTCGGGCCTGGTTAGTTCTTGGATGGGAGACCACCTGGGAATACCTGGTGCTGTAGCCTTGGGAGACGGACCCAGCAACCCACTCCCAAAAAGCAATCAGCCATTGAAAACCCCATGAACAGCAGAGAAGCAGAGAAGTGTTACGCCTGTTGTCTGTAAGGTTTCTATGGGTTGGATACTGACTTGATGGCACCTAACAACAACAACAACAAAAATGTTTAGTTTGAAACCCTCATCTAACATTCAACTCTTCGGTGTGCCTGCATGAGAGCTGAACAAGAAAGAAACTGTTGGGTTTTCAATGGTTGACTATTTCGGGATTGCCGTAGGGAGTGGATTGCCAGGCCCTTCTCCCATTTTTGCAGTGCTGGGAATTAAACTCTGGACCTTAGAGACTGCAGCGCAGTCCTCTACCAACTGAGCTAAATCCGAGCTCAGTTGGGATTAATAGCAGGCAGCTATTATTTGTTGTGCTTTTGGGAATCTGTGTGAGAGTGTGCACACCCACATTTCTTTTTTCTGCTGGACTCTACATTCAGCCAGGAGCAACCATGACAAATTTTATGTCTTATCACCTTAGAGATTGGCACTAACAAGGAAAATTCAGTGTAGGTGTGGGCCAGAGTACTGCAGCTCTTTTCTTTCTTTCTTCCTTTTTCTTCCCTTTCATCTTCCTTCCTTCCTTCCTCTCCTTTGCATATGTATATTCAATTTTTCTAGCTGCATTTGTTGAAAAGAGTATACCATCTCCATTAATCTGTCTAGCCTCTTTTGTCAAATTTCAGTTGACCATATTTTTCTGAGTCAATTTCTCAGCTCTCTATCTGCATCCATTAATAAATTTACCCTTTCTTTCATAGGCACCTTGCTCTCTTGATTATTATACTTGCATACAGGTTGAGCCAGATTTTAGCTCAGTAGGTAGAATGCTGCTCTGTGCTCTCAGAGGCTCTGGCTTCCATCAACAGCATCACGAATATGGGAGAAGTACCTGGAAGCCCACTCCTGAAACAGCCATCAGAAACCCTATGAATAGCAGACAAGCACTGACATAGTGCTGGGCATGGCAGCATTGGGCAGTGTTTCCTTCTATTGTACATAGGGGTGCTATGAGTCATGCTCAACTCTACAGCACCTAATAACAACCACAACACATAGATTGAACATACTTAATCAGAAAATCCAAAACCTTAAATTCTCCAAAATCCAAGACTTTTTCAGTATTGACATAACACCATAAGAGGAAAATTCCACATCCTCATGTAACAAGCTACAGTGAAACACAGGTACACTAAAAATATAGCATGAAATTACATTCAAACTATGTATATAAAAAATAGATGAAACATAAATGAATTTCATAGCTGCGTGCAATGGTGCACACCTGTAATCCCAGAGACTCGGGAGGCAGAGGCAGAGGCAGGAGGATCCCAAGTTCCAGACCAGAGGCAGGAGGATCCCAAGTTCCAGACCAGAGGCAGCCTGCGTAATTTAGCAAGACCCTGTCTCAAAAGGTAAAATAATGGGCTGGGGTTGCAACTCAGTCGTATAGCACATGCAAAGCATGCAAATGTGAGGTCTGGGTTCAACCCCCAGTACCAAAAAAA
>VMDO01021585.1:0-35099 GCA_007922755.1 Pedetes capensis | reverse complement strand
AAAACATCCTTTTATCTATCAGTTTGGGTATTTTTCTTTCTACTTACCTTCCAGCTCATTACTACTATTTTGTTGTGATTAATGTGTAAGATGATCCATTGATTTATTAATTTCAGTAAATTCTATCTTTTCATTTCCAGAATATCCATTTGATTTATTTTGAGAGAACCCAGTTATTTGGCAAATTTTCTATCTTATTTACTTTTTAAATAATTAGTCATGGTTAAAAATTTAAAGTTCTTATCTGATAACCCAAATCTGTGTGGTTAGCGTTTAACTCAGTTGGTAGAATGCTGCTCTGGACTCTCTGAGGCCCTGGGTTCAATCTCCAGTGCTGCAAAAATGGGAAAAGCACCTGGCAATCCACTCCTGAAGCAACCCCAGAACAATCAACCACTGAAAACCCTTTGAGGATCGTTGTGAGTTTGACCCGACTCAATGGCATCTAACAACAACAATCCCAATCTTTACATTGTTACAGATCATTACTTTTCTAATTTGTTTTTTCCATCCTTGATTTTTAGTTATTTGGTTATGTGTCTTGATATACTTAATGCTAAACATTATATATGTAAAACTGTAGAGCCTTTGGATAGTATATTTTTCCAGAAATAGTACATTTTCTTTTGGTAAGAAGGCAAAATAGAGATAGATCACCTTGATCCAAGCAAGGATTGAGTTGGTCTAAAGTTCCTTTCAGGCTTTTAAGAATCGGTCTCTTTCTAGTTTGTCCTACTCCTACAGCACAGCCCTTCAAGGATTTCAAATAAAATCTTGGAGTGTTTAACAGGGCCTCTTTCACCTTATGGTCCCTGAACTCCAACTTATGTGTCTCAGCTCCATACGAATGTCAAAACTGCTTAACACTTAGGCTTCTTAGCAGCTACTTTCAGCTTCGTTTCTTGACCTCTTATTCTACAGAGTGTAGAACTTTTGGCAAATTTTGAGGGCAAAAACTGCACAGAATAATGATTTTACTTCCCTAGTTCAATGAGACTGCTAATAATTCTAAGATTTCATTTTCTGTTTAAATTCCATTTCCTGTTTGGCCTCTATGCCTATGCTATGAATTGGCAAGTACCAAATGAAAAACAGAGGCACAGAATGTCTGGCTCTCTATAAGTACATTTGCCCTTTTTGTGAGCTCTTAGACCTCCAAGTCTTGATATCTTGGTTGTTCTCCAGGGCCATCAACCAGCTGTTATTTGCACTTTATCCAGCTTTTACAAGTGTAGGTGATAATTTCAAATGGGTTTTTTAGGGTGGGCAGTCCTGTGGGGTTGATCCCAGTGCTTCACACATGCTAGGCAAGTACTCTACCACTGGGCTGCAATGCTCAGCCCCTTTTTTATTTTGAGACAGAGTCTCACTATGTTGTACAGGCTGCCTCTGGCCTTGCACTTGCAATCATTTTGCCTCAGCCTCCTGAGTCACTGATATTATAGGCATGTACTGTGGTGCCCATCTCCAACTGTTCTTGTTGTGTAGGTTAGTCTGATACAAGTTATGCTGTCATAGTCAGAAATAGCAGGCTCCTCAATCCATTATATTTTAGTGATATATCAAAATCCATTAAAATAATATAATTCTACAATAAATGAAATTCATTAAAAGGACAAATAACCAAATGAGTATAAAATTGTCACCACAAGAAAAGTTAAAAATAAGTGACATTTTGAAAGCCAGATGATCTTTCAATTTATTTTTAATAAGGTAAAAGATGGACTACTTTATGTAAATATCAAGTGATATACTTGGGCTCCAAAGACCTCTTTTCAGTAACATAGATCCAGTGCCTCATTCACAGCAGTTTATCATAAGTATGCTTAAATATGAATTGACAGACTAATTATAAGAAATAAAGAACTGAAGAAAACAAAAGTGTAAAGATGATCTTATACAGAGTTTGAACCAGTTTATGTTTAATCATACCTTGTTAATTTCCGTTTCCTTCTGGCAGCAGTAGTCATTGCCATGTAGGATGGTACAATGTTTGATACAGGCAAAGTATGTTTAGTTGAGAATGATGAAGGGTCACTCCTGTATATTAAATGGTGAAAAATAAAAAGAATAAGTTTGATTTATACTACAGAGAAAAAAGGGGCACATACTTCCATAACTAGAAACTACTGGGTAATAATATGTAAAGAAAAATATTCCTCTGTACTATGAAGTTTCCTTCACTTGCCTGGGTAGACTTGCTATTAAGATAGTTCTGCAATCCCCATAGCAAAGACAGGTGATATTTTTCTTTCCATATTTGAGGACTGGGTGTGATTATGTAGATGAATGTTTGCTTAGATGACACGGTATCAACCATGTCTTTGATTTATGACTATTTCAGAGTAAGTTGAGTTAATAGAAACTATGAAATTTCCTTTAGTAAAGGAATTAATGAATAATGGCAAACATGGTATCCCCCAGTGATAGCTTGTATTATATAACTTTGGAGTATGAAAATATTGAAAATGAACTAAATATATCTTAGAGTCTCTTCTGCTTAATAAAGGTCAACTGATTTAAGATATCAAATTTCAGACATTAAAATATTGTTAGTGGACTCATACTTGGAAAGATAATTAAGATTTACTGCAAATAAAATACTTCTGTCATCAAGATCACACACTTGATGAAATAAACATGAAATATAGTTAAGGAACAAAAAGGAAGCTTAATAGTTTAAGAGCTATATAAAAATAAACAAATAAAAATAGCCGAATATTCTTTTTTGTACCTTTGAAAAATGTTTTTGTTGTTTGGGAGTGATTCTTGTTCAGGTAACTTATTCTTTAAGCTCCTTGTATCTTCACATATAGTAAATGTAGAATCCAAATCTTCCTGTCCACATTCTGTTTTCCCATTAAGGGGGTTTTCTACTTCACACATTTTCAGAGAATTATTACTGTTTATGTTTGAGCTGATGGCCTGAAAACTTGTAGTATGTGAAGATGGTCCCATTAAGGCCACTGGAGACAGATTTTGAAAAGTTTTTCTACAGACTTCTGGAGTGTACATAATAGGCTGAAGTTCTTTGCTGAGAGAATCATTGAGTTGTACACTTCCAGACAGTGTAGACTTCTGAGTGTGTTTTGCTTTTAATGGAGAAGGCATTAGTTTTCTCCGAGTTCTTTTTTGTGGAAGAATTTTAAGCAGATTAGATTCACTTGAAGATGTGCCTGTTTAATAAAATTTAAAAGTTCAATAATGTTGTCTAGATAGTTTTCCAATAATCACATTACTTTAAAAAAATCACTTAGAATAATGTACTTTTCTACGAATTGATAAAAATCTTGAAGAGATTCTATAATAGAAAATAATACATTACTAACAACATCAATATTAACTTCAAGTATAACTATCTTGAGATACTGAGTATTCATAAAATTGAATTTCCAACCAATTCCAACAATTCACAATTTTAAGCTTTCATGTTTGATTTGTGCTTAATGTAAGAAAGTATTGAACATTTTAAACATATTTAACATTTGTAGGCACAGAGATTAATACTTGTCCTATTATAAAATATCACCACGTTATTATTACAAATTAAGTGGCATTCTAATCTAAATTAGTAAGAATGGCAGTAACCAATAAAACCTCAGGTTAATGAGAGAATTGTGCCTGTTATGATGTCAGGTATATAGCTAATTAAGCATTTTAGTTGATTGTTTTTTATCCTTTATCATATATAACTCACAAATTTGCAAAAGTTAGACTTAATACCAAAGATCAATGAATGTTCTATGAAGAGTTCACATATTTTAACTCTCACCACTGTGCATAAGGTATATCTCCCAAATATTAAGAGGGCACCAAGTTTGATGATCTTTTTATCAGCCATATCCTACTACCTGTGCAGCCTTTCAAAATTATATCCTATTATGTCTCCAATATCTATGTCACCATCTTCTTCTTCTATCCAGTAAGTGCTTATCTAAGGATCAGTATTTCATTTTCAAATCCACATTTTCTACTACTTCTAATTATCCTTTTAATACTATACTTCAGTTATCTGGGTCTCAAATAACTACAGATTTTAAGCTTGTTCTTTCCTGTTGCATTTGCCAATTTTATGACTTCTACTTTTCTTGCGCGGGGCTAGGATTTAGCTCAGTTGGTAGAGCACTGCGCTGCAGTCTCTGAGGTCCCGAGTTCGATTCCCAGCACCGCAAAAATGGGAGAAGGACCTGGCAATCCACTCCCAAGGCAATCCTGAAACAGTCTGCCATTGAAAACCCTATGAGGGTCACTATGAGTCAGATACTGACTCGACAGCACCTAACAACAACAACAACAACAATTTTTCTTACACTTACAATTATACTATAATTCTGATTGTGTCGTTCTTCTAATTAAAAGGTTTTAGTAATCTTTAATAGAAACATAATACTTGGAGATTTTTTTACTAAGGTTATTCTTGGTGATTGGTCCAAAATTAAGAAACTATTTTTTTGAACTTAAATGTGAATCTCCAAACACTATCTATGCTTAAATATTTAAGTATATAAACATCTTAAAATGTTTTTTATTAGTGCCCCAAATCATAAACTAACTACATATGGAGGAATACATCTCAACTTCAATGTACTTATCTTACATTTGGTAAATTAACTTTTTATTACTCTGCTACTCCATTCTGGAGAACATGGTGCCTGATATGAAGTGCCTTAGGTTGGACTATGATAATGCCACCATGGAAAAACAAAGAAAACTATACTATGTTATTTCTGCCCATGTTTTAAAGTCATGAAGTAAAATTTCTAACTGATGTTATGCTTGGTTTATTATGCAATGTTAAATAACATTGGGAATAGAATAAGGATGGGTACCATGATGGATGCCTGTAATCGTAACAACTCAGTAGGCTGAGGAGAATCATGAGTTCAAGGCCAGAGGCAGCCTATGCAACTTAGTGAGACCTTGTAGTTACTCTATACTTGGGGGAAGCAAGCTCAGTGGTAGAGCAGTTGTCTAGTGCAAGGCCCTGGGATAAATCCCCAGTACTACAAAATAAATAAATAACCAAAAAACCCTGACAAACACAAAACCTTGAAAAAGTATTATGTATTTCAATAAAGCAACTCAAAATTTCAGCAAAGTTAGAAAATACATGTATAGCAATCACCAATAGTAATGCATTATTCTTATGTTAGTTGACAATAGGCTCTGCTATGGCGAGGTTGACAATTACCCTCTAGGAAAGACACTTTAAAAACAGGAAGAAAATATGATTCCTGTTTTGCTAAGGAATTTTACTTTTCTGAGAACTAGATAAATGAGATCTAGATCTTAAAATAATTTTCCACTCCCTTTAACATGACATTTGTCAAATTTTCCATTACCAGATATTTTTATACTAATGCTGCAGTGTAAAGACAGTTACTTTTCTCCACTGTGCTGCTACCACCAATTTGGTGGCTATTAATAGCTGGAAGATTAACTTCTTTTCCCATGAGAGGCACAGGGTATAGAAGATAGAAAACTATATCGAGGATAGAGAACTGAATTGGGAGTCAGGAGACTTGATTTCTATTTCTGGCTTCACCAACAATTCACTGAGTGACCTTGGGCAACTCACTTAAGCAGTGTGGGCATTAGTGCCCCTTCAAAAAAAGGGATACTATCTTTCTATGGACAGGGAATTTCCTAGGATTAGATAATAGAAACATCTGGGGTTCAAAGAAAGGCTCTAGAAAAATAAAGATGCTTCACGGTTTGGATTACAAGTTTCACAGGGAAGGTGGTAATCTACTTTCTACTAGTTCCTCAATAAGTCACAGTTATCTCTAAAAATAATACATTCCAATGTCTCACTTTCATTTGATCAGATATCAAGTTTATCAAGGTTGATCATAAATAATTATATAAATGAAAGATATTATTAAAATAAGCACATACAACATTCAGAAACTTAAAATGGAATGTAAAATCTTAAGGGATTTGGTCACTACTGGTCACTACTTTTCTTGTACATATCTAGAGGAGTAATCTCTGGAGTGGCAACTTGGCACATTCCCATGGTGGTGGACTACTTTCCCCCTATTTCTAGTAAAGAATATAAAAGTGAGGTATTTCCCACAAGACACTGAAGAAGTATCCATCTGTTCTCTGGAATAATCTAAACATATCCCTACCATCAACTGTATGATCAGACAATTTGTCAGGGAAAGTAATAATGTCACATGGCATATCTTTAGTTATAATTCTACTTTTCTATATGATAAACTCCAGGAGAAACATGGATCTGTGGGAATTAATGTGGATTCACATACCCATTGTTTTGTGTGGCCTGGAAGAGATGTTATAAACATACAGCATGTACAAAATACAAATCTTTTCCTTCCTGCCTGCCTGCCTTCCTGACTGACTGACTGCCTGCCTGCCTGCCTGCCTGCCTTCCTTCCTTCCCTCCCTACCTCCCTACTTCTTTCCTTCTTTCTTATTGCAGTACTGGAGGGTGAAACCCAGATCCTTGCACATGCCTGGCATCCCTAGCCTGTTTTTTTTTTTTTTTTTTAAATCTTTTGAGACAGGGGCTCACTAAGTTGTGTAGGCTGCCTCAGGTCTCAAAATTGTGATCCTCTTGTCTTAGCCTCCTGAATAGCTGGGATTATAGGCATATAGCATGGCACCTAGCCAAATCTTTTCTTTTTATCCTCTTGATTATTAAGTTCAGATAAAACAGTAAGAGGGCAGAAGGTAGACTACCTAGGCTGAAAAAAGTTTAGGAGATAATCAGAGCAAAAACAAGATTTAAATACTTAAGTAAAAATTACACACATAAAAATTAATCCACAATAATTATAAATATAAAAAGTTGATCCCAATTATTAATGAAAACTAAAAACATCCAATATTTGACATTTTACTCTGAATATGATTTCTAGAATATATAAATATGAGAAATAATTATCAAATAAATTTAGATAACTTAAGAGGGTATGGGCTGGGATTTAGCTCAGTTGGTAGAGTGCTGCGCTGCAGTCTCTGAGGTCCTGAGTTCGATTCCCAGAACTGCAAAAATGGGAGAAGGACCTGGCAATCCACTCCCAAGGCAATCCCAAAACAGTCAGCCATTGAAAACCCTATGAGGGTCGCTATGAGTCGGATACCGACTCGACGGCACCTAACAACAACAAAGAGGGTATAACAACTATAGAGTATTGGGTTGGGGGACTATAGAGTTTATAGGCTACTAAGAACTACTGAGTATGCTAGCCTTATGTCTATAAAGGAGATTGACTGTACTTTTCCACTAGAGAAAAGGAGTGTAGAGTAAATTTCCAGAACAGCAGGCTTTGGGTAGTTATACAGAGTCGCCTGATTCAGGCTGGGAAAATACTATCTACCAAGATTCCATAATTTTTGGGACTTAGCATAGATGTGATAAAGTAGGAACCTGGAGACAGGTTATAATTCCTTTAGAAAAGTCCCATAAAACAAGAAAGAGAATCATGTAGTTGCAGGCTGTGAGAACAAGAGACCCTAATCAATGATAAATATCAATAAAACACCCTAGCAATGTGGGTGCTAAACAGGAATGTCTAAGAAATTAAAAGTGTATTGGTATAAATGGGGATAGAAAAGACTAGCAGCCCTTGGATGGACAAGTCTTTTCTCCAGCCTATCTCAGGAACTGGGCTGAGGGTTAGCTCAATTGGTACAGTGCTTGCTGTGTGAGTTCAGAGGCCTTGGGTTCAATCCTCAGCATCACAAAAATGGGAAAAGGACTTGGCAGCCCACTCCAAAACAATCCTGAAGCAATCAGCCATTGAAAACCCTGTGGATAACCGAGAAGCACTGACATAGTGATGGGCATGGCACAGTGTTGGGGAATATTTTGTTCTGTTGTACGTAGGGTTACTATGAGTCAGACTCAACTTGATAATACTAACATACACAACACAACATCTCAAGAACTAGCCCAGTACATCATACACTTGAGCACATGAGGTAGCGTTGCAATCTACCTTATGGTTTCTGAATAAATTTGCTGTTTCTAGTTCATCTTTTGGGACTATCACTCTCCAACATAATTGTAGGTGTAACTCATTTCCTATTGTCCTGATATTTATGTAAACTAATGTGACCTGCTGAAACTCATGTCCAAATAATAAACATATGTCAAGACATTTAAAAGAAAAAGTCACTACTATTATTTTTAATCCAAGATCAATGTTTGCTTTGTTTACTAAAGGAAAAAAAAATATTGTAGTCAGCTATGGTGCAAGAGCAATAATCTAAGAGGATTATACCTTCATAAAGATAATTCACTCTTTATCCAATATTTATTAAGCCATGCTCCGACCATGTAAGTATAGGGAATACAGCAGTAAACAAGACAGCTATGAACTTGAATTTTTGAGAGAAGGCAGATGACAATAAATAAATTAATATGATGAGAAATGAGTTGCAAAGACAATGAAACAGTTGGAATGGACAGTGGTGAGGGACTAGAAGGGTGAGTTTAACTATGATGGCCAGGGAAGAGCACTGTAGGAATGGGACATATGATCTGAAAACTTGAATGGCTATGAAGGAGTCAGCTCTATGAAGATCTAAGGAAAAAGGCAGAGGAAATAACAAGAATAAAGACCAAAACATGACAATGAATTTGTTGAGCTTAAGGAAAAGAGAAGAGGATAATGTGATTGAACTGTACTAAGTTAGAGGAAGAGCAGAAATGAGAAGAGGATGGAAATCAAAAGAGGCCAACTTATTTCAGGACTTATAGAATGGTAAGGGTTTGGACTTACTCCAAGTACAAAGGGATATCTGTGGAGGATTTTAAGTGTGGATATGATGTGACCTGATTGACATTTAAGAAAAAGACTGCTTTGCTTGCTGGGTAAGAATGAAGTCTGAATGCCAAGAGAGGAAACAGGGAAATCAGTAACAACCCTACTGCTATAACTCACGCAAGAAATAACAGGAATAAGAGTAGTTGCAGCAGTGATAGAGAAACATGGGAAGGCTTTTAGAATCATAAATCAGATAAAAATCATGTAAAGTCTAACATATTTCATGACATACGTATATAGATTAGCTGCCAACAATAAGAAACAAAGGTAAGGAGTTCACACAGAGGAGTAGTAGGTATATAGTCATCTCTCAGTATTCATGGGGGACTGGGTTCTAGGATGGCCCTTGAATACCAAAATCTTCTCATGCGCAAGTCTTTTATATAAAATGGTGTAGCATTTAAATGCAACCTATGCACATCCACCCATATACTTTAAACCATCTCTGTTATTGTTTTTAGGTACCACTGTGTTGGTGTCCAACTCATAGCGACCCTACGTACAACAGACAAAACACTATTGTTAGTGCTTCTCCATTATTCATAGGGTTTTCAGTGGCTGATTGTTTTTTGGGAATGGGTTGCCAGGTCTTTCTCTCAAGCCTACAGCACCTGGTGGTCCCAAGCGGTCTCTCATCCAAGTACTAACCAGGCCCGACCCTCCTTAGCTTCCGAGATCTGATGGGACTGAACACCACAGTGGTACTGCTCCAAGCAAACCATCTCTAGATTACTTATAATGCCGAATACAATGTAAATGTTATGTAAATAGTTGTTTTCACATCTTTCTACCCCTACTCCTACACATCAGGCTTGAGGTTCTGTCCACAATTAACGAGCTCTGATCCAAGTAATGTAGGAATCTTGCAATCTGCTCCCTTTCCTCTGTAATTCAGAAGATCATTGACTTGGGGTAGCATAAACTCTGGGATTTGAGGATCTGATTCCTTATTCAGATATGATGGGTTATCACCACATTGAAGTAGAGAAAGGGAAAAAAGGGGGATAAGGACAAGTAGGATGGTAGGATGGGTAGGACAAGTAGGATGATGGTAGAAATGGAAGATAGAGAAGGTTTTGAAAATGAATTTTGGCCCCTAGCAAGTTGAGGAATTTCCCATACTTGGTTGGCTTCATCTTGCATTGTCTCACTTATGAGAATATCTATAGTGTAAGAAGACATACGAAGGTTAACTCTGTAAAAGACAACCAACTTTACCCAAGATGGTAACCTGGGTAGAGTGTCTAGCTTCCATCCAAATCCACTTGAAAATGATCATATGATAAAAATTGAAGAAAACTTGCTCTAATGCTGGTAACAAAAGAAGAATATTGCGTAGCTAGATTGGAATAAAGGAAACATGAAGGGCAGTAACTTGTAATAATCCCTACTCTTCATCTGTTCGTGTTATCTCAGGAAGTTAAGAAAAAGTGGCAGATGTAATTAAAATCCCTTAAATTAGGACCAGAGATGAGGAGGTAGGTGGGATGGGGAAAAAGGGTGAAATAAGACTATGAGATACAGTAAAGAATAGCAGTAATACTAGGAGGGTCCAAGATATAGTCTTAGCCCAGCTGTCTCAATGCAGAAAGGAACACTAAACAGAATATGCACACCCTGGGGGACTTGTTCTCATTATTGGTGGCCATATAAACAAGGGGATAAAATGCTCTTGGGCAAAAACGCAAAAGTTTCTACATGAGACTACCTGTGGCTCTTATTCCTTTTGTGTATTTCCTGGGATATTGGATCTGTGAACAGTTAATACCTTTTCCTCTTTAACATTTTTTCTTTTTTAAGGTGGGGAGAGAGTGTGTGTGTGTGTGTGTCTCATTATGCTTCCCAAGCTGGTCTTGCACTTATAGGTACAAATGATCCTTCTGCCTCAGTCTTCTGAGTAGCTGGCACTATAGACACCTCCACGTCCAATATTTTCTTAACTTCCTAAGTAAAAATATACTTATATAAAGCAATGGCAGACCTGGCATACAAATTCAGGCCTTCTGATAATCCAGATGCTAAATTCTTTACCACTACACAATGCTGAGTCCCTACCACAGGTAGAATTAAATAAATTAGGTGACAGCTAAATAAAACTCACAACATTCATAATTATACTGGTACTTAAATCCATCTTTTACAAATTTGATGATATGAAAAAAAAATTTTTAATTAAGTATACATTTTGCATAGTGATTTCAATTTTGACAAAATAAAACAAAGTAAAAAATAACCAAAAATAAATCAAAGCACATAAAAATTCCAGAGGCAAAAAAGGGAGAAAAGGCACAGAAAATAGTGTAGAAGGAAATATGGCACAATTCATCAACATATTGGGTTATAGTAAAGAAAATTATGATTTTATTTTTTCATGTTTGATTATTTTATATACTATACACTGTTTCTGTAAAATCATAAATGATAAAACCAAAAACCATGCAGCAACAATCCCCCCAAACAAAAAACAAAATTCAGTAGCAATGCCTGAGGTGGAGTGGGAAGAATCCAATAAAAATCTAGCTCTTCAAGTCTCAGAAGGTCTTTGTACATGGAAGCATGAAATTGTCTCTGAAAGTACAGGATGGAGGTAAAACAGGAGAAATGGTCCAAAGTCTGTATAAAGGAGTTGGATCCCTCAATTCCCTTACCCCATCTCCATCTCTTGCATTGCCAAATGACTTCTCCTCTGTTACCCCTATTCAAAGCTATGAGGTTTTATTCTCTGGACAGGTTTCAGATGTGGGGCCAACATGTACAGCCAATACCAGGAAGAAGAATAATTTCTTAATAGCAAATATCTGCAGATTTGTGTCCCACTTCTCCAAATTACTGGTAGTTGGGCTTAAACACCCCCTAAATGGGAAATCAAAGAATTCTTTTTATGTGAACTATAAAAATGAAAGAAGTTTCAAAGTTTCTCTAAATTTACTAGTTTTCTGGAGATGACCATAGGGTAAAGCTTTGTCTAATGAATATAGTAAGTCTTTGTAATACTTACACATTAAGAGTTTAGGAAACATTTCAAAATATCTGTATGTATAAAACTTAAAATGTGCATCACAGGATAAAGTGGTTAGTGTTCTATTAACCTCTTCCAGCATTATGGCTAGAGAGTCCTATTTCAAGATTTGTTTCTGCAGAGCCCATAGACTGATTTAAAAAAGAAGTCAGACAAAAACATTTTGCAGAGACTTGGAAGTATTAGAACTTATGAAATAACTTTTAAGTATTAAGACCAATTTTAAAATTAACTGTAAATGCACAGACTGAAGTTGTTATGAGATGGAGAAAGAATACAAATTCTTTCATCAGGAAAAGTCCAGATTCCAAAACACATTACACCATAAATACATTAACATCTGTGTATTTATGTAGTGTACAATATTCTATTAATATGAACTATAGCTTAAAATCAAAATAAAAACAATAACAATGAAAACAGAATTTGTCTGACCCACTAAACTATATTTGCTAAGTGGTTATAAAAATTATGAATAAATATTTGATGACTGGTTAAATGTTTAATAAAGTAAACAAAGTTAGGATATATACCTGTCACTCACCATCTCTCTCAAACTTCTGGAATTTTTAAGGAATATGACTAATAGCAGAATAATAAAAGCAACAAATTAGGTATTTTTTATCTTGATACTGAAATATAGGGGAGTATGATGAAGTATATAAGAAAGATCTTTGATAAATTCACTGTATATACTTGAAGAGAAACAGTTAAAAATGTACTGATTAGTTGTACTGCTTATTAAACTACTTAGGTCTATTTGTAAATAAAATCTATTTCAACATTTGTATGACTTAAATATTTCACTTCTACAAGAAGAGTACCCCACAGATTTGTCTGAGGCCTCTGAAATGTTTCCAGTAGAAAGCAGAAAAAGAATTTTTTCATGTCTATCTTTCTAAAAGCAGTTTCAAAAAATGTTGGGCCAGGCAAGGTGGCACATGCCTGTAATCCCAGTGACTTGGGAGGGAGAGGCAGAAGGATCTCAGGTTTGAGGCCAGAGGCAGCCTGCATAACTTACTGAGACTCTGTCTCAAGATAAATAATAAAAAAGGGCTCAGGGGTAGAGCTCAGTGGTAGAACACTTGCAAAAAGTATGTTCAAGGCCCTGAGTTCAGACACCCTCAGTACAGCAAAAGAAAACAAAAAATGACAACCCCCCCAAAAAACAGTGAAAAGATGTTTCAGATAATCTATTATAAAAAGTTCCTTAAGTAGATCTTAGGGTTAAAAGTTACAGATATTAATATTTATGTGACTATGACAGTAAATATAGCATATCTACATATATATTATATACCTATTTACTTTTTTCTTCTTTGATTCTGCTAAAATAGTGAGCCCAGAGAAGAAATAATGTAGTGATATAAGAGAGCTAAACCAACATCTCTCATAATTAGAAGTTATAATATCTAAATATAGATGAATCAAGAAACAACAGTATAAGCATATTGTTTAGAGACACTCGGTTAAATACTGAAAATTTGCTATAAGTAATTCAGTATACATTTCAAAAGAAAACAGAAAAAAAATTTTTATGGCAATTTTTCTAAGAACAGTTTTAAGAAATGCCAGTACATTTTTATTTTTAAATGACTTTTTTAGTTGTTATAAGAAATATCCTTAAATCAGTGGTTATACTCAATTCCTATTATAGGAGAAAAGGAACTTAAAGTTTACACACATATGTTTCCTAGTAGCAAAAAGTATGAAAGCCTCAAGTACTATAAATCATTGCCAACTTTAACCATGACAGTCCTATGCCATGGGGATTATGTAGTTCAGCAATTTGTATCTACTTTCTTTTTTATTGAATCTCCACTTTAAAAGGACTAGTTTAATTATTAGTTATAGACCACCAGGAAAACCACAGTGGTGAACATCTCACCACAGAAAAATTCAATACTAGATGATCTTAATATTTATTTGCACATTCTTATTTTATAGTTTGTTGCTCATAATAAGAAAATGACATGCTCAAAGTCATAATGTCAGTTATATTTGCTGTTAGCACAGATGAAGTCCCATCTCGTATTTCCAGTTTATTGTTCATTTGCCAGCAGAAGTCAGGTAAAGAAATCAAGAAATGCAAATTAATAACTAATATATGTGTATAATGTAATGAAAACAAATCAAATTTTCTTCAGATACCCGAAAATATGAATAGATAATATACTACTGAGACAGAAAATGGGGACCTATGACTCCTTGGGGTGCTGGGCATGCAGTATTGTTAATAAACTGTTAAAAGCAACATTAGTACTAAGACTTTTTTCTTTTTTACTGTCAGTGCTCCTTTTGCTGCTTATTTTCCTGAAAAGGAAGAACAGGTGTTGGGGGATGGGGCAATCTGACCTATATGGCAGCTGGTAGACTCTTCCTTGTTACCCTACCTGTAAAAAACTCTCAAACTACCATCTGAACTCCCCGTACACCAGCAGTGATGGTTTTGAACACTTCATAAATGTCTTAAGGAAGCCATGTGACAATTGTCACTGCATCACTACTCCAGTTCCTGAAGGTGGAGCTCCTTTTTGTTATCACAAGCCTCAGTGAACTCTAGATAACCCTGTTACCAACCCAGGCCAGTGGGGCAGGACTTCCCCTGGTGAATCAGCAGAGAAACTTCTGTGAGTGATGAAAAGGGATTGTTATGACTGGGCACCTAACAATACAACATGACTGGGCAAAAGGATTGCTGTGATTGGTGCAAACTCTCCTTCTCTGGTTATATAAGCAGGCTTTTTAGCTCACTCAAGTTGAACTGGCTAGGAGACACTTTCCTGTGCTGCCCGCTGTTGTTGTTGTTGTTAGGTGCCGTCAAGTCGGTATCCGACTCATAGAGACCCTCTGTACAACAGGGGAAACACTATTGTCAGTGCTTCTCTGCTGTTCATAGGGTTTTCGATGGCAGATTGATTTTTGGGAGGGGGTTGTCAGGTCCTTCTCCCAAGCCTACAGCTTCTGGTGTTCCCAGGCGGTCTCCCATCCAGGTACTAACCAGGCCCGACCCTGCTTAGCTTCCGAGACCTGACGGGATCAGATGCCACAGGGCTATGGCTGCAGGCGTGCTGCCCACTGGTGTTGTAATATGAAGCCCAGTAAAAGGTTTATCTCAAGTGGTTTTTGCCTACTTTTAATAGTGTGAGCTCAGCTGGTAATATGGAAACAGTAGGTATAGCACAACAACAGTGCCAGCAGTGGTGAGAGATGTCAGAGACAGCAGAACAGCAAAGTGGCTGCCTGCTTGAGAAATGAAGAGATGAAGCTCCAAGACCAACGACTGGCAGCAACAGAAGCAGCAGCAGCAGCACCAGCAGAAGGGCCATGATTGCTGCCTCCTCAACAGCAGCAACAATGATGGTGGCCATTGCAATAATAGACAGCTGAACAGTTTGAAAGCAACCAGGACAGGAAGACAGGCAGGCAGAAGATAGAAAAGAGACTGTATTGAGTCACAAAAGAGAAACTGTAGGCTCTGGTTGCTGGAAGGGTTTCAGAGAGATGTCAAGTCTTTAGGACCAATTGTATCAGACACCTAGGCCCAGAAGCTGTAACACTGGCCACTGTCTAGGACTGAGGAATCCTAAGACCCAGTCTTGCCTGGAAGCTGCAACACCTGCTACTATCTAGGACTAAAGGATTGTGACCTCTTTAGCCTTCCTAAGAGCTGTGTAACCATTTCAAGAGGTTGCATATGAAAACGAACCAATGGTATTGAAGGACAAATGGAAGCCACCTTGAAAGAACTGGTGAAACACAAGGCTCCAGGAATGGATGAGCTATCAATAGAGATGTTGCAACAAACAGATGCAGCACTGAAGGTGTTAACATGTTTATGCCAACAGATTTGGAAAATAGCTACCTGGTCAACTTACTGAAAGAGATCCATATTTGTGCCTATTTCCAAAAAGGGATCCAAATGAATGTGGAAACTATCAGACAATATCATTAATATCACACACAAGCAAAATTTTACTGAAGATCATTCAAAAGTGACTGCAGTGGTATATAGATAGGGAATTACCAGAAAATCAGGCAGGATTCGGAAGGTGGGGGGAAGGGGGACATCAGGGACATCATTGCTGATGTCAGGTGGATATTAGCTGAAAACAGAGAATATTAGAAGATGTCTACGTTTCATTGACTATTCAAAGGCATTTGACTGTGTGGATCATAACAACTTATGGATAACACTTCAGAAAATGGGAATACCAGAGCATCTAACTGTACTCATGAGGAATCTGTATATAAATCAGGAGGCAGTTGTTTGAATAGAAGAAGAAACACTGCATGGTTTAAAGTTGAGAAAGGTGTGCATCAGGGCTGTTTACTTTCACCATCTCTCTTCAATTTATATGCTGAGCAAATAATCTGAGAAGCTGGACTGTATGAAGAAGAATGCAGCATCAGGATTGGAGGAAGACTCATTAACAACCTACATTATACAGATGATATAATTCTGCTTGCTGAAAGTGAAGAGGATTTATTAATTAAAAAACATTTACTAATGAAGATCAAAGATCACACACAGCCTTTAATATGGGTTGCGACTAAACATCAACAAAACAAAAATCCTTAAGACTGGGTCTGTATGCAACTTCACAATAAATGGAGAAAAGATTGAGGCTGTCTAAAATTTTACTTTGCATGGCTCTATAATCAATACCTATGGAAGCAGCAGTCAAGAAATCAAAAGATGCATTGCTTTGGGAAAAGCTGTGGCAAAAGATCTCTTTAGAGTATTGAAAAGTAAAGATGTCACACTGAAGATGAAGGTGCACCTGACTCATGCCATGGTATTTTCAGTGGCATCATATCGTTGTGAAAGCTGGACAGTGAACAAGGGAGACAGGAAAAGAATTGATGCCTTTGAATTATGGAGCTGGAGAGAACTATTGAATATACTATGAACTGCCAAAAGAACCAACAGATCTGTCCTAGAAGAAGTGCAACTTAGAAGCAAGAATGGCCAGACTGTGTTTTACATATTTTGGACATGTAGTCAGGAGAGATGAATCCCTGGAGAAAGACATCATGTGTGGGAGAGTGGCAGGTCAATGAAAAAACGGAAAACCCTCCACCAGATGGATTGACACAGTGTCTGCAACAATGGGCTTAAACATAAATAAGATCGTGTTCCTGGCACAGAATTGGGTCGCCGTGAGTAGGACTCAATTTGATGGCACCTAACAACAACAACAACAACAACAACAACAACAACAACAACAACAACAGCTGTGGCACTTATGGGCTTAAGAATCCTCACCTCCTTAACCTATATGTGAGCTCTAACATGAGAAGGTTGACGGCCTAATCTTTGTTGTTGTCAGGTGCCTTAAAGTCAATTGTTTCGGGATTGCCTGGGGCTGGGATTTAGCTCAGTGGGTAGAGCGCTGCACTGCAGTCTCTGAGGCCCGGAGTTCAATTCCCAGCACCGCAAAAATGGGAGAAGGGCCTGACAATCCACTCCCAAGGCAATCCTGAAGCACTCAGCCATTGAAAACCCTGTAAGGGTCGCTATGAGTCGGATACCGACTCGACGGCACCTAACAACAACAACATGAGAAGGTGCCACTTGCTGCTTTTGCTGCTCCCATCTGTCTGCTATCACTGCTTGCTGCTATCAAATGCCAAGGGACAAAACTGCTGCCCAAGACCAGCATTTAAGGGCTTCTCTCTGCTTATCTATGATTTCTCTCAAGGTAGAGCAAAAGGACCCCAGCCTGTTGATTAGTGAAACTACTTCATCCCCTCAAATGAGGTGCTATCTCTTGACCACTATTACTGGGAAAGAAAATAAGTAGATTAAGCATGGGTAAGTTTATAAGTTAAAATTAAGTTACATAAAACTAAAAAATCTAGCATGTGCAAGACCCTGATTCTTAGCAAGACACTGAACAGGCCTACTAAAAACTATTTGTGAATAAAAGAGAAAATGAAATATATGCAACATATTTAGCCAAGGGCTTAGAACCAAAGTATAGATAAGTATGCACCTCTATTTTGTTAGGTGCTGTGGGGTGGGGTCTGGCACATAATGACCCTATGTACAACAGAATGAAACACTCCCTGACACTGTGCCATATCTGGAACTATGTCAGGGCTTTTCTGCTATTCACAAGGTCTTCAATGGCTGATTGTTTTCAGGATTGATTTGGGAGTTGGCTGCCAGGGCCTTTTATGGATTACTTTGTGTGTGTATGTGTGTGTGTGCGTGTGTGTCTGTGTCTGTCTGTGTATGTATGTATGTATGTATGTATGTATGTATGTATGTATGTATCTGTCTATCTATGGGAGAAGGACATGGCAATCCAATCCCAAAACAATTAGCCACTGAAAACTCTATGACAGTCCCCATGAGTGGGACACAACTCCATGGCACCTAACAACAACATATATATGTGTGTATATACATACATATACATGTTTGTATATATATGTATGTCTGTATACACACACACACACACACACACACACATATATAGACAAAGACATAGATATGTGTGTGAGAGTCTATTAGGAGAAAGAAATAAAAGATAATAGAAAAATTGGGCAAAAGAAACAAACAGGTAATTAAATCAGAGCTAATTAGACAAAAACCACTTAAAATGTTCATTTTCATTATTCATTTATGACAGTAGACTATATAGTCATAATAGCTATTGGGAATAATGTGACAATGACTATCAAATGCTTTAGAAACATACACACTCCTTGACCTAGCTATTCTACTTTTAGGTACTTAGCCTAAGGAATAATTAGACATGCCCAACAAATACATACACATGGATGTTTTGTGGAGTGTTGAATATAACAACAACAAAGTGAAAACAAACTGAATATTCATTAATAGGGGATTAGATAAATTATTGAAATGACTGAAATTCATATTTATTGATAGGAAAACATGTCTACAACAAGTATTTCAGTGAAAAGAGAGCTGGTTATAGAATATATAACTGATTATATTGCTTTTGTTTTTAAAAAGCAAACTACATATGTATGTTTAGAATAAAAGTACAGAATAAATGTTTTAAAAGTACAGTAGGGTATTAAATAAAAAAAGCCTGCAGCTGTAGCACTGTGGCATCTGATCCCATCAGATCTCAGAAGTTAAGCAAGGTTGGGCCTGGTTAGTAACTGGAATGGGAGACCACCTGGGAACACCAGGTGCTATAGGCTTGGGAGACAGACCTGGCAACCTACTCCCAAAAATCAATCGGCCATTGAAAACTCTACTAATAGCAGAGAAGCACTAAAAATAGTGTTTTGTCTATTGTATGTAGGGACGCTTATGAGTTGGATACCAACTTGATGGCACCTAACAACAACAACAAGGGTATTAAATATAAGTTCATGAAAGATATTTCATTTGGCTTGACTTTTTTCAAAGTAAATATTTATTGGTAAGATAAGATTAAAACATTAGAGAAGGTAGAAAAAACTTAAAATATGGATTATTAAAGACACTGTTTATATCAATAAAGTTACAGGTTAATGGGGAAAGGGAAGGTTAGGTGTGACAAGTGCTGCAAGAGTGGAATTTTAAAAAAGCCATTGGAATGCAAAGAAATACATGCAGGCCAAGGAAAGATTACCCGTTAAAGGGAAGGTTTCATAAAATAGCATCTGAGTTGGATTTTCAATGCAGGGGAAGATTTAATAGGTGAGGCTATGGGATAGAAGGAGAGGAAGCACCTGGCATTGAAGAAAAAAGATGGAAAGCTGCACAGGCAGGGAACAGAAAGCATGTTCAAGAGAAGGCTTGGATAGCAGGTGCTAGACGGAAGTGTGTCTGTGTTTGATACTGGAACTGGAAAGACTTTGAAGGCTCTCCTAAAAGCTCTGCACTTTATTAAGAAGATACTTTGGTGCCATAGTGAAGGGAAGATTCTAGAGGACAGAGATAAGAAAAAATGGAAACCACTTTAGATGTCATTAGGATTACTCATTCCTTATAATAAATTTTCTCAAAATGTTTTAAAGTGAATAAAGAAACAATAAACATCATTCTTTATTCTCTCTGTTTTAAATAAATTTCTAAGATGCGAGTACTAGTAGGCAATTCATGTGGTTTCTTAAGTAAGGTGGTTGTATATTTATTTTTTAGTTTTTTGAAATATTTCACAAATTGTTCTCTTTAAATAAAATTGCTAATTTATCATTAATGAGTTTAAAGCCCTACTCTTAAAAAAATGGGCAGGCATTTTGGGGTCATCTTCTGATGTGCAATATTAGGTGTTCTGAATGATTTTACCCAGAGGAACTAATTTTTCAAAAGCTCAAGACTGCAAATGTTAAAAAGATTTATAGAGCTGTATATTAGTGTAAAAAGTAGAATGCAGTATTTAGCAAACATGAGTCATATGCTGCACAGGCTCATGTGACAGGGAGATATTGATGAATTGGATTAAATTGAATTGAGATTTGGTACAAAATGATAGCAAGGAGTCTTTTGCCAGTACCCTTGTTAACACATACAAGAAGTATTTTGGGAAACTGCTAAATTCAAATAAAGTGGCAAAGTTTGAGAGTGAAATAAAGGATTAATATATGCATTTCAATAAGCATTTCTAGGCTTCAAATGACTGAGAATTACTATACTAATCATAAATCTAGATTCTTTTTAACAGCCTTGTGATTCATGGAATTCATACTTATAAGCGATACAGATGAATGAATTTTAAGTACTTAAAAAGATATGTAACCTTAAGGTGCCACTAAGTTAACCAAATAAACATTTTACAACGCATATATGAAACTGTTTTGGTTTCTATGCTATTAGTGCCAATTCAGAAAAATCAGTTATAAACAAAATATTACGTAGAGAGAATATATTTTCCCATGTACTAAAGAATTATTGTGCTTTAAGATTAACCCAGCACTATGAGTAATAAATCAACCATAACCTTTTGATACTTGTCTATGGGGGAATAACAGACACTATGTTTTCTGCTCAGTTTCTTGTTCCCCATATTCATATTTATTTAAGATGGAAAAAAGGGGACAAGGTAAAGAACTTTTAATTTATAGCACTATTTGTGGGTATAGATAGATAATTAAACATTGTTTTATATGCTTGAAGACTAAGAGACAAATAAAATGTATTTAGGGTTATAGTATGACTTCTACTATCTATTGGTAATGACTAAATTGTGTTGCTGAGTGCAAAATTTGGAAGATTTAGTTTATAAATATTTTTGCTCCTTTGTCATCTGAAAAAGTAGTATACAGATTTTCTTTTTTATATGAAATTTCCTTGTATTCAAGAAATTTTAGGGGAAACATAAGCTTATGTAGGAACTCTATGTTCAGTGAGAATGTCTGTACTATAAGAGGCTGGTTTCTGAGTATCTTTTATTGTGCTTTAAGATAAAACTACTGACATAGGGTGCAAAATTGTAAAAAAAGGAAAGGTTAGAGACAGAAATATTACTGTGAGTTTCCAGATGGATAATGAGGAAATCTTGACTTTTCATTTAATGTCAGAAATTTTATCAGTTCCATAAATAAACCTTGCCGTCAGCACCCCCATCCTGCATAGCACTCTGTAAGCGTGCTCTGTTTTCCAAACCCAAAATAGGTGCATGTTTTACTCAATAGACATGTAGTTTGAAGGTAAAGATTTCGAGTCACATAAATATCTACCCCAAACTCTAAAGTATTGACACCAGCAAAGTATTAAAATTTAAAAGGTTTTAACTTAGTTTTCCCCAAGAAACATGAATTTAACATAAGAAAAATTTTAAAAAACCCTCTAATAAAAAATAAAATCTTATATTTAGGAATATCATTAATAACAAAAGTTCATGAATGATACAAAGTAAACTCTATAACCTGTCTCAGGAATATATAAGATAAAATGTGAGGACATAATTTATTTTAAAAGAGATTTTATTTCTTTGGGACTGAAAAAATATTCTGTTTGTTTCTTAGGCATAGCAATGAAGGTTTTGAAAACAAAGAATAATTAAAGGAGACTAGCACACTACAGATCAAAACCATAACATGTCAAGTATTAAAATTACAGCTACTACCCCTAAATAGGGTTGAGGTGTAGCTCAGTTGATGGTGTGCTGCTCTGTGCTCTCTGAGGACCTGGGTTTGATCCCCAGCACGCAAAAACAGGAGAAGGATGTGGCAATCCACTTCCGAAGCAATCCCCAAACAAATCCTTCATTGAAAAGATCATGAGGGTCACTATGAGTCAGACTCAACTCGATGGCACCTAATAACAGCTACCCCTAAACAGGCTAAAGAATAGAAATTCAATAAACTGAATTATATGTGACTGCTTGTTGTTAGGTATCATTGAGTCTGACTCAGTGACCCTCATAGGGTTTTCAACGGTTGATTATTTTGAGATTGTTTTGGGAGTGGGTTGCTAGGTCCTTCTCTACCAACTGAGCTAAACCCCAGCTCATATGACTGCTTAATGTATGTAAAACAAAGGTGCAGTAAGGATGAACTGCATATGTGTATGTATAGATACATGCACATGCGTGTGTGCACACATGTGAATGATAAGCTACTTTAAAAGAATAAAGTTATATTTTTGACTAACATCTTAAACCAAAATAAATTAGGAGAAAATGGAGGGAAAATTTTAAAATTCAAGGATGGGAAGAACTTTTGAGGAATGATTCCAAAGGCTCTGAGAAAATGTTTTAATATTTTAGCATTAGAAAGCACACCTCAAAGTTAACAGTAAATGATAACACTTGAAGGATACAATTGTACCATGTACATTACAGAAAAGAGTTAATGTCCCCTGGTGTACTCATCCAGTCCTATGGCTTTAAATATCATGTAAATGTTAACAACCCTCAAGTTTGTATTTCAGCTTAGACGTCTCTCCTGAACTTCAGATTTTTAACTGCCTACATGATGTCTCCACTTGGATGTATCTTAGACAAATTTAACAATTCCAAAACTAAACTCCTAATTTTTTTGAATCACTTCTACTGTGTAAACCTGTTATACATGGAACCTTCTTCTTCTCTTCTAAGGTGATTTCATTCTTTCGGATGGCAAGTTCAAAAATCGTACAGTCATCATAGATCTTTCTCTCAAATCCCAAGTAAAATTTGTCAGGAAATTTTGCTGGCCTTACTTTAAAAATATATTAGAATCTGACCACTTCTCACTAATCCACTGCTGTAAACCTCATTTGAGCCAACTCCATCTTTACTTGGGTTATTGCAGTAACTTCTTAATCTTTCAGCCCTTCCCTACTATATTCTCAATACTGCAGCCAGAGGGATCTTTTAAAATATGAGTGAGCTATATTATACCTCTGCTTAGATTATGTCATAGTTCCCTGTTTCATTCAGATAAAAAGCTAACTCTTATAATAATCTACAAGGATATACATGATCTGTGTTCCTTTTTATCTAAATGATCTTATCACTGTTTACTTTCCTTCTCTTTTTTATTCTATCAGTTATATGTCCCCCTTTCATTATTCTTTGAATATACTCAGTATATTCCTGTGTTAAGAGATTTTGTACTTCTTATTTCCACTATGTAAAAAAGATTTTTCTCCCAGCTATCCACAGGGCTAAATGTAGAATTACTTCATGTTTTATCAGTGAGACTGACCGTAACCATGCTATTTAAATAGCGATCTCTCCTCCCAATCCTCATTCCTAAACTCCCTTTGTTTTCACATAGCATGTACCACCTTCTGAGATTCTGTTTAATTTACTTACTATATTTATTGTCTTTCTTGACTAGAAATTAAGCTCCACGAGAGTTGTACAGTCTGTTCTATACTGTGGTGTATTTCTTAACAATAGATAATTACCTAGCACAAAGTATAAGTTCAGTATTGTTGAATGAATGAATATCCTTACACTTAAGCTCTTAAGTAAACCACAGTTCTGCAAAAGACAACTATACCAGAAAAATATTGAAATGATGGTAAGGCAACTCACAAAAAAGAAAAAGAGACTCTTAAACAAATGAAAAAATTCACATATGCTAGTAAATAAAAATGAAAAGGGTAGTATCAATGACTTAAATTGGCAAAGAATCAACAAATAATTAGTAAAGACAAAAAAGAACCTCAGATTTAAAAAGACTTAATAGATATGTTAACCAATTATAAAGTATAGACCTTGTTTGGTTTTAAATTTAAACTGTAGAGACAAATCACTTATGTGACAATAGGAGAAACAAACAGTGATTAGATGTTTGACAACATTAAGAATGAAGAGGGCACTGGCATTACAGTTTCTTTCAGAGACACTTGATACAAATGGAAGAAATGTGTCAAGAGATTTGTTTCAATGTAATCCAGCGGATGAGCTGGGGTGGATGAAAGTAGATGGGGGTCATAACAGTACACTGAAGCCGGCTATTTTTAATGTTAGGTGATGGGTACATGGGGATCATCAGGGGGCTTCTTACAGAATTCTTTATACTTATATGCATGTTTATAAGTGATTTACTAAGAGTCAAAACTGAAAATTTATTAAAACCAAAAGTTGGTGAGGATAAAAGGGGAAAGAACTCATTTTCTTATACAGCTTGTTGGAGTTAAAGTTGATACAATCATTTAGGAAGGGAAAGGTACTTGGCAATATATATATGTTGCAAACTGAAACATACACATGTAACTTCAGCCAGAAATTCTACTTCTAGGAATGTATCATAGGGTAGACCAGAACATAAGCACGAAGATAAATATACATGTTTGCTTACTGAAATATTTGCGACAATAAAAACTTATCAAACCTAAATGTCTAATAATAGAGTACAAGCTAAATGAATTATTATTAATCTCATCAGACTTTTACAAGCGCTGTTTGTGTGGGCTTCAAATAACAATATTTAGTTGATATAAAGACACTGAAAGTACTTAAAAAAATTCAAATCTTAAAGACACTTTGCATCTTTGAAATATAACAACAAACCACTTGGTATTATCTGTTCATAAGAGTATATATAGGGAAAATAAGCCAGTGACATATGAATAAGCTTAAGATAAATGAAACATTTAATTTATATTTTAAATATTTTCAATTTTACCTTTAAATTTGTTAAGACTACCATATGTAGTGTAGTTTTTGTAATAGATATCATCTTGGTATTGTTTCATGCATTTAGAAACATGAACAAAAATTGTATGTACTATTTATGCTTTTTGTATGAATTTATTTCCATATTCTGAGGCTAAGAACAGTAACTGTGTATAAGTGGACTCATGCACCTTTCCTGTTATTCTGTTTATAAGGCATATAACATAACTTGTAGAATGGATAAGATATACTAAGCAAATAGGTAACTTATGAAATCATTTCAATAAAATAAAATGGCCAAGAACATTATGAAAACAAAACTACTCTCTTTACATTTCCAAAAGAAAAGTACACATTTATAAACTGTAACATGATTTCAATAACTTTTCCTTTAGAAAATATTATGTAAAACAATAAGAGTCAAATAAATGTCTTATTGTTGACAAGTAGTCTATGCAATTACATTGCATGTGAAATATAGATTTTTTAAAAAGGAATAATGACCATCAAAAAGCAGATGGTATTTCTCAATCTTGGTGTTAAACCCTATTTCCTTTCGAACATCTTGAATACATTATAAAGAATGAACCAGGCTTAGAAGGTATAAAAGAATCTGAAAAATAGTTATAAGCTTTGCTTTCTAAAGATCTCAACTCGGTTAAGTCTAATGACAATACTGCTTTATTAAAAGAAAAATAAGATAGATTGATATTTCATGTATTAATAAACATTATATAATTAGTATATTATGTATTTTATATCAGATTTTATATGTCATATATGTGTCCACATCTGTCTGTCTGTCTGTCTGCCTATCTATCTATCTATCTATCCATAAATGGGCTGGAGTTTAGCTCTGTTGGTAGAGTGCTGCTCTGTACTCTCTGAGGTCCTGGGTTCTATCCTCAGCACTACAAAAATGGGAGAAGGACTTGGCAACCCACTTCCAAAACAATCCCCAAACAATCAACCATTGAAAACCCTGTGAAGATTGCTATGAGTTAGACCCGACTCGATGGCATCTAATAAAAACAACATATATCTCTATATATCTATATCTATCTGTCTACTCACCTATGTGCCTACAGAGAGGGGAAGAGAGAGAGAGAAGAAAAGGGAGAGGGAGGTTAGGAGTAGGGGAGAAGAAGAGGGAGGAGGAGGGGAGAAGAAGAGGGAGAGGGAGGAGGAGGAGGGGAGAAGAAGAGGCAGAGGGAGGAGGAGGGGAGAAGAAGGAGAGGGAAGAGGAGGAGGGGAGGGAGAGAGGGGGGGGAGAGAGAGAGAGAGAGAGAGAGAGAGAGAGAGAGCGAGCGAGCGAGCGAGAGAGAGAGCGCGCGCGCGCGAGAGAGCGAGCGAGCGGGCACGGGATTGATTTAAGAGAATGTATCCACATACCCTATGGTCTTAATGTAAAAAATTCTAGGGACGGTCTGTTAGTAAAAAAGACGTAGCTAATTCAGATCAACCTCTATTCTAAAAGCAACTGAAAAATATGAAAAAAATAAACACCTGTTTGAAGTCACTGCATTGCTAACAAGACTGTGAAGCACCTTAGGTAAAAGGAGGAAGTTGGAGGCTTAGGTAGGTAATTTCTGAAGTTTATAGATAATTTCCTTTTGAGGTTGTGTAGTGATGCCAGAGGACATAGCAGAAAAGCTCAGCAACATTGGGAGGACTGGGAGTGAAGGAGTAACAAAGAACTTCATGTTGCCAGATCCCCAGAAAACTCTCCATAATGGGCTATAGAAAAGTTAAAAATCCAGCACTATAAAGATAAACCATTCATTATTAGTAAAAATAAAGCAGCATCAAACCAACAAAATTATTAAATACAGGGCATCAATCAAAACAACCATAGCAAAAACATAAAACCAAATACCCCAAATCTAAAACAAACAAAAATCCCCAGTAATGTGCTGTTGTATGCTTCTAATTCTAATAAACCAGAAAGCTAAGGTAGGAAGATCATGAGTTAGAGACCAGAGGCAGCCTGTGTCACTTAGCAAGACCCTGAGTCAAAATAAAAAATAAAATGGGCTGGGGGTGCACTTGCCTAGGATGTATGAGGCCTTGGATTCAACCACAGTAAACTGAATAAAACAAAACAAAACAAAACCATACCACCAAAACAACACTACTAACTCAAACGAGCAAAGGATATACAATAGAAGATGTAATAATCCCACCAGTAATGTGTTACAAATTTTAAAAGAATAAATATTATTAGTATTGTTATTATTTTGGATTTAGGTAAGGATGAACACATATTCTCATATATATTAAGTACAGGTTGCAGCATCCTTTAATCTCAAATAATGGGACCAGAATTATTTTTGGCTTATTTGGATTTTGGAATCTGTAAAGATGTTGCAGGTTGAGCATCCCTAATTTGAAGACATGAGATATTCAGAAATCCATTATTTTTTTATTTTATTTATTTTTTTTTAGTGTAATGTCAGCATTTAGTTTCAGGTTTTGGAGCATTTTACCTTTCAGATATTTGGTTAGGGATGCTCAGTCTGTATAGGAAAAAAATTTTTCTGGAGACCAAATACACTCCTATAATTTTTTAAAAGCATTATCTGTCCTCTAATCCAGCAAATCAGCTTCTAGGAATCTGCTACGTAAGCACAAATTGAATACACAGTGCTATGATTTGAATATGAGATGCCCCACACAAGCTCATGTATTGAATGCTTGGCCCCAGCTACTGATATTGTTTTGGGAGGTTCTGGAAACTTTAGGAGGTGGGGTCAAGTTGGAGGAAGTAAGTGACAGGGGGCATGCCTTTTAAGGTTATACCTGGTCCTCAGTTCCTTCCTCCCTCTCTGCTTCTTATCTATTACAAAGTGAAGAGTCACCTCCAACACATGCTCCTGTCACCATAATATTCTTTCCAAGCACATGATACCAAGTAACCATGGAATGAAGCCTTGGAAATTATGAGCTAAAATAAATCTTTTCTCGTTTTAGGTTGCTTTCCTCAAGTATTTTGTCACAGTGTGCGAAGTCTGACTAATACAGAAAACTAGTACCAGAAAAGTAAGGTTATTTCTGTGACTCCCGCCAATGTGGTTCAGAAGCCTTTGGAACTGGTTTGTGGGAGATATCTGGAAGAGTTTGGACAAAGAGTCTAGAAAAAGCTTAAAATGCTGTACGTACAAATAAGTAGGCAATTTTGGTGGGAGCTCAGGAGACCAGAATGCTGAATAAGGATGCAGACAGTAAAGGCCAGGCTTGTAAGGTTTTAAATGGGAAAAAGGATTTTACTGTCAATCAGACTAGAGGCCATGTGAGTTACATTCTGGCAAAGAATTTGTGTACATTTTGCCCATGTCCTGAAACTGTGGATGAAGCTGAATTTCTAAGTAATGGGCTACTTAATTTGCCAGAGGAAATTTCAAGACAGTATAGCATTCAGGCTATGGCATGGCTATTGCTAGCTGCTTTTAATTAGCTTTACAGTAAGAATTGGGAGCGCTGGGATTTAGCTCAGTGGGTAGAGCGCTGTGCTGCAGTCTTTGAGGCCCCGAGTTCAATTCCCAGTACCGCAAAAAATGGGAGAAGGGCCTGGCAATCCACTTCCAAGGCAATCCCGAAGCACTCAGCCATGGAAAACCCTATGAGGGTCGCTATGAGTCGGATACCGACTTGACGGCACCTAACAACAACAACAACAAGAATTGGGAGCAGAATGCAGAGCAGGAAGAATTGAAAAAATGAGCAGTTTGGATAGAAAAGGAGCCAATTTAAAGTTGCAGATAAGGAGGGTGTGGTTGTTAAAGAGATTAGTGCTATTAAAAAGAAATGTAGTACTTTGCACCAGGACAATAAGAAAGACGCTGGGAGGACATCTCATGAATTGGCTGGATACTACAGGTCCCAGAATCAAAAGTGTAAGGGGTTTAACTCATTTAAAAGAGTTTGCTTTGAGAAGAGACCTATAGGGTACCTTGCATGTACAGGACTACCTAGGCAAATGTTTCCCAGATTCAGCCTCCTAGGCACTAAATGGCTGTTGCAGCAGTAGTCCAATGGGGTCCAAGCTGGTGGCAGACCTTAGTGTAATTCATATGATGCTGGTTTTTCAGGCATGCAGAATCCAAGAGTTGTGGGATCATGGGGACTTCTACCTAGATTTCAATGGAAAGCCTAGGAGGCCAGGCAATATACAATGGTGTCAGAGTCCCTATGGGCATGCATGAAGCTTAGGGGATGAAGTCTAAGCTGCAATGGAGGTGTGAGGACACTGGAGATGCCATGAACATGAACTGTCTGCCAAGAAAAGTCCAGGCTATGAGTGGATCTAGCCCAGGATCTAGAGGCCATGGGATGGGGCTGACCAAATCTCCTGGAGTTCACATCACAACTCCATGTGCTCTGGCTACCAGACATGGAACTATAGGACATTCTCCTCCTAGGTCTCAGTCACGCTTTGGTCTGGTTCTTCCTTGGTATTCTCCTGTTCTTCCCTTTTGGAATGAAATACTAGAAGTATGTACCTTTCTTTTTGATTTTACAGGTACTCTCAGCTAAGATACTGCACTGAGTCTCAGTAGAGACTCTTGACTTAAGATTGAACAAAGCTGGAATTCTTGAGACTTTCAAGACTCTTGGATATGTACTGAATGCATTTTGTATTAAGAGATGGTCATGAGCTTTTGGGAGCCAGGTTGGAATATTACAGGTTGGAAATGAAGTATCCCTCAACAAGGCTCATGTTTTGGAGGTTTCGTCCCTAGCTAATGATGCTATTTAGGGAGGCTCTAGAAAGTTTAGGAAAGGGGACAAGGTTTGAGGAAGTAGGTCACTGGGGCAGGTCCTTGGACGTATTTTGTTTTGGCCCCTTTTTGTCTCTCTTTCTGCTTCTTGTCTATAATGAGGTAAAAAGAGCTCCTTGGCCACATATACATGCTGCCATGATGTTCTGACCAAGTGCATGGGGCCAAGCAAGCATGGATTCAATACACTGAAATGGTAAGTCAAAATAAATCTCTCCTCTCTTTAATATGCTTTTCTCAGGTATTTGGTCACAGTGATGTAAAGTGTAATTAATAAAAACAGGGATACTGAATATTAAGTAAATTTTGAACACTGATTAAAAACATCAATTCTCTATTCTCATTCCGTAAAAATATTGGGTAATTACCCTAAGACTTTTCATAATAAACTAATAAGTTGCAGACCAGTATGTATAATTTGCTACCATTCATGTGAAACCTAACAAAAACCTAAATAAGATTATAGAATAAAAATATATTTGTATCACATACAGAGAGAATAAAAGAGAAAGCAAACTAGAGAGAGAGAGAGTGAGAGCCTGAGCGAACACAGGCGCACATACAGGGGAGCACATGCACAAAGACAGCCAAACCGTTAACATCAATTTTCTCAAAGACAGGACATAAAATCTGAGGTTCTGGGGAGAGTGATAGAGGGTATTCTACTTCTTAGGTTCTACAGTATTTGGATTTTTTTTTAAACCAAAATTATGTTAGTATTGTAATTAACTAACAACAATACAACAACAATGCACACATTTGAGAGAAAATTATTCTATCATAAAAAATGAGTATTGTTAGAGAGTTATTTAGAACATTAATATATACCTGCTTTTAGAGCCTGGGAAGATATTTGTTAATTGAAATAACTTTAAAGCTGTAAGTTCGTTGCTAATCCTCACTAAATGGCCAAGTGTATTTTAAAAATATGAACTGTCCTGTAGATTAATATATCAAGAACCTCTTTAAAAACTATTTTACTATTTTTAATAAAACAAAACCTTTACTTACAACAAGAAATAGACTGAATTGGTCCAAGCTGTGGAAACGTCATAAGAACAGAAATCTGTGGTAGATCATCTTGATTGAGATGTTCAGTTGTCTGGTCAGCCCAAACCACCACTTTTTTCCTCTCTACCAAATGTTCGATTTCTTTGAAATCAGACTCAAAGGCAGCATTTGATATGCCAGCTTCTCTCAACGTGCAATACTGTTTCCTTAGGGCTGGAAGTAAAGCATTTAATACTCTAGGAACAGAAGATGACAAGAAAGAAAGATAAACACTAAGTTTAAAATATATTATTATAGTTCTTTTGCATAAGACCTGAAGTATTACTATATTATTAAAATGATTTCTTGTGTAAATTTTCTTTTAGAATATCTTCCTTTAATCAAATACCTCAACCTATACATAATACATTAAGTAGAGAGTAGAAAGAATCTTGGATGGGAATCATAAGAGCTAGGCTCTATTTTTAAAATAGTCTTAATATGCTTCTTCCTAACCTTAGAGAGGGCTGGGGTTTAGCTCAGCTGGTAGAGTGCTACTCCACACTCTCTGAGGACCTGGGTTCAATTCCCAGCACTCTAAAAATGGGAGAAGGGCGTGGTAATCAAATCCTGAATTATTCCTGAAACAATCAACCACTGAAAACCCTAAGATGGTTGCTGTGAGTCCGACCTGACTCAGTGGCACCTAAGAACCAACACCTTAGAGAAAGAACAACTGAAATTTCTTCTCTAAAATGTGGGGACAACTGCACAGCCACTATGTATAATGATTGTTCTGAGGATTAAATGAGTTAAATACATGCAAAAGCTTTTGTAAAACATACAGTGATTTACAAATCTTAAATGGTGGTGGTGTTACTAAGTTTTAGGGTTTGATTATGAAATATTCCCAAAAGACTTATGTGTTGAATGCTCGGTCCCCAGCTGGTGGGGGACTATTTTGGGAGGTTGTGGACTCTTTAGAAGGTCATAACTGGAAGAAGTAGGTCACCAGGGGCGTGCCTCTGAGGGATATACCTGACCTCTGTCCCCTGTCTTGCTCTGTGCTTCCTGTCTGCCATGAGCAGCCTCTGCCACATATTCCTGGTGCCATGATATCTGCCTCACCATTGGCATAGAATGAACAGAGCCAAGGACTATAGACTAAAATCTCTGAAACCATGAGGTAAAATAAATCTTCTCTCCTTTCAAGTAGTTTATGTCATCCATTCTGTCCCAGTGACAAGAAAAGTAACTAATTTATTAAATATTAAGGAACTGAAATTATATATCAAATGATGAGAGTCATATTTTAGTTACACAATATTAAAACACACATGCATACACATAAAAGAACAAAACTCAATTCTCTCTTAAGTAAATGCATGTGGTTTTCAGAATAGGATTCAAAGTGGTTTCAAGGAGAAAAGTTCTAGACAAGGATGTTGGATAGGAGGAATCATTAAGGCACTAGATTATTGGTTCTGACTCAAAATCTCCCCTACCACCCAAACTTAGAGCATCACTGAGTGTATCTTTTTATGTATTAGACTCTGTGTAAGTGATCACTGAATAAATGCCACAGCTCAATAGTGGTAAATTCATATACTCAACCTCTGATTCCTAACACTTTAAAAGAAGACACTAGACATGAGTGATCTTCAAATGATTCAGTTCTGGTATGCTGAAGCAGTCAAAAGATGATGTTCAAACTGATTTATTTTAGAGATCAGAACTATCTGAAGGGTGGAGAGGGCAGTGGGAAAAGAGTAATCAGGCATTAATTTTAACATAAAAGGAAATAACACCTTATTACATTGTTGTTGTTAGGTGCCGTTGAGTCATGTCTGACTCATAGGGACCCGCACAGGGTTCTCAATGGCGAATTGTTTTGGGATTGCCTTGGAAGTGGACTGCCACATCCTTCTCCCATTTTTGCGGTGCTAGGAATTGAACTTGGGAGCTCAGAGACTGCAGAGTGGTGCTTTACCAACTGAGCTAAATCCCAGCACCCCTGGTTACATAAGAATCTTAAATATTTAGATAGTGATACAAATAATCTTGTGAGTTTTTTCTTTTTGCTGGGTTGGTGGGGAGTATTCCATTTAAACCAAAGAAGTAACAAGTACAGTTGGCTCTCCATATCCAGATTCTACACCATGGGTTCAGGCAACAGTAAATTGAAAATCTTAAAGAAAAAAAAAAATCCAGTGCTATGTCCTAAGCACTAGGCTGAATCCACATGAACAACGGGATGTGTGATATATATCCTGCTGCAGTGGACCATCACTTCGCATACTTTCAGTCTATCTCTGGCACTCATTTGAGCATGGTTTGTCTCATGTTTCCTTTATGGACTATGCAGTTATACCTACAATGACTGCATCTACATTGAACAGGTACAGACTTTTTTCCTCCTCATCATTATTCCCTATGAGAGTGAACAATACTCAACCAGTGAGTACCAGAGACAGACACACAATGTTTGAAATGGGTATACCCTGCTGTAACTTCCCACCTAGTAAATTATTGAGTCTAAAAGTGGTCTTAGGCACTCATGGCTTTTGCTCTTGCAGGTGGTTTCAGTGCTAGCAAATAACTATTTAATATTGCTGTAGGTATAGATATATAAAGTATGGAGAGACTAGTTTGAGATTCCATCCAAAGAACAGTCCCTGAAGTTTTCTTTTTCCTTCTTTAAAATAGCTCTTTCAAGCTGGGTACAGTGGCACATACACTTGTTACCCCAGAGATTTGGGAGATAGAGGCAAGAGGATCAAGTGTTTGAGGCCAGAGGCAGCCTGTGTAACTTAGTAAGACCCTGACTCAAAATAAAAAATAAAAAAGGGCTTGGAATGCAGCCCCATGGTAGAATACTTGTTGCAAAGTATGTGGAAGTCTCTGGGTTCAATCCCCTTCTTGTTAGGTGCTGTGGAGTCGGGTCTGACTTATAGTGACCTTATGTACAACAGAATGAAATATTCTGACACTTCCATGCACAGTACTAGTGTCAGTGCTTAACCTTAGTAGAATGCAATTACATATTTAGAGTGGCAGAAAGCCCTTGGAGAATCAAATTCCTCATTTTTATAAAATATCAAAATGATGCCTAAGGAGATAAATGACTTACCCAAGGTGACAAAAAAAATTAAGTCATACTTTTTATTGTTACGTCTTAAGAGGCAAATGACTAAAATGTTACTATTGAGCTTTTTGTTGTTGTTAGGTGCCGTCGAGTCGGTATCCGACTCATAGCGGCCCTACAACAGGTGAAACATTATTGTCAGTGCTTCTCTGCTGTTCATAGGGTTTTCAATTGTGGATTGAGTTTTTTTTTGTGGGGTGGGTTGGCGGGTTCGTCTCCCAAGCCTACAGCACCTGGTGTTCCCAGGTGGTCTCCCATCCAAGTACTAACCAGGCCCGACCCTGCTTAGCTTCTAAGATCTGACAGGATTAGATGCCAGAGGGCTACTGCTGCAGGCTACTACTGAGCTAGTAGAGCATAAAAGAACATCACATAAATATTAGGATACCTGATGTTTAAAAACTTTGTTTTAATAATAGCAAAAAGAAATCATTCCGGAATTCCTTTCACTTAAAAGCTCAATTGTTAATAGCAATTACTTCCCTGGCTAAATATTTTTGGAATTTTTTATCACATTGCATGTATTAAGTGAAAATAACAAATTTTTAAAGAAAAATGCTTTGAAGAACTTAAAAAAAAATTAGTTACTACAAAAATCCCACATCTTCTATACTCAAAGTTTTCTGACTGCATTTTCCCTTCCTTTCCCTGCCCTTCCCTTCCCTTCTCTTTTCGTTTTTCATTCTTCTTAGTGGGGATTGAACCCAGAGCCTTGTATCACTCAAGTGCTGTTCCACTGAGTACATCCTTAGCCCTTTTTATTTGTATTTTGAGACAGGCTTGCTAAGTTGCCCAAGCTGGCTTCAAACTTGCAATACTCTGGCCTTAAACTCTTGAGTAGTTGGGATTATAGGCATGTGTCACCATTCCTGGTTTAGTGCATGTTTTCCGATGTTGGTAGATACTTAAAAGTTAATGTTTCTTATACCAGATAAAACTCAACTTTCTGGTAGTGGAAAGCTGAACTATTCTGTCAGTACTTTAAGTCTACAGTGTTAAAATTTGTACAATAGGTAAATCCATTTACTTACGCCTCAGTCTGCCTGTGTTGCTGTTCTTGAAGACAAGCTAGATCCATCATATGTCTAATTTGTGCTTTCAAATCTTTGTTCTGAAGATGTAAATGGTGACAATGGAGATCTTTATTGAGTTCCTAGAGAAAATAATTAAAAATATATTTTAGATTCTTTATAGAATATTAAAATTATACCAATTTTAATAAAACTCATGTATACAAATGCCAATTTTTTAAAGATATGAAATATACTTAGAAACAATTTGGAAAAAAAGAGTTCTAATATAGGTAGTTTTACTTTGCTTGGCTCTATAATCAACACCCGT
>VMDO01021584.1:20024-35231 GCA_007922755.1 Pedetes capensis | reverse complement strand
TTTTTTTTTTTTTTTTTTTTTTTTTTGGTGCTGGAGGTTGAACACAAGGCCTGGAGCTTGCATGCTTTGCCAAGTGCTGGACCACTGAGCTACCGCCTCCAGCCCATTTTTTTTTTTTTTCACTTTTTGAGACAGGTTCTTGCTCAATTACGCAGACTGCCTCTGGTCTTGAACTTGTGATACTCCTGCCTCTGCCTCCCAAGCTGCTGGGATTGCAGGCATGTGCCACCATGCCCAGCCTCTTCTTCAGATCTTCAATGCACTTATTTTATTTGTTGGCTTATGTTAGAGAGCAGTATACAAGTGTTCTGCTCATTTTGTCTGTTTCTCTTTCCATTTTCTATATCACGAAGGTGGTTTCTGTGCTACTTGTTGCATTAGATACACATAATGACTGCATTTTCTTTTTTAAACATGGCTTTATCATTTTTGTCTCTTTTAATATTAGCTTAAATTCTACCTTGTCCTATAATAGTATTATACACTTTCCTTGTGATTACTTTTATTTGCTTGGTATACCTTTGCCCATCCTTCTACTATTTAGCTTTAATTCTCCTGCCCCTCCTCCTCATGATGCTGGGGATCAAACCCAAGGCCTTGCCCACACCAGGTAAATGTTCTACCATTGAGCTACACTCTCAGCTCTACCTTTAATTTCTTACATACCTGTTTTACCCATGTATCTTTTAGTAAGCATAGAGTTTGTCTTTGTTTTTTTTTTTTTTTTAAAGAAACCTCAGGGGTTTCTTTTCTTTTAATACACTACTTAAGGCAGGTGCTTTGATGCATGCTTGTAACCTCAGCAATTTGGGAGGCTGAGACTCAAGTATTGTGAGTGTGAGGCCAAAGGCAGCCTGGGCAATTTAGCAAGACCTTGTCTTAAAAAAGGGGCAGAGTGTTGGGAATACAGTTCAGTAGTAGAGCATTTGCCAACACTCCCAGTAGTACCAAAAGAAAAAAAAAAGGCTGTTTAAGTCTATTTTTATTTGCTGACTAAAAGGTTTGGTTTTATCTCTGTCACAGTACATAGGCTGTAATTTTATTAGGTTTACGATTCTATATTTACTATGTTTCTCCATGTGATCTGTTGACTTTCTTTTTTGCTTTTAATTTCTTTGGCATTTAGGAAGGTTTATATTTTTGTTGTATAGTGGTATAGTGGTTTCTATACCAATATGTTTACTAATCATTATACATGTAATAGTTCAAAATTCCCTTACACTCCCTCTGCCTTATTTAAGCATCCACTATTTGTTGGGTTATATTTAAACAGCACCATATTATGTGGATATTAATGACTTTAGAGAACTTTTTATATATGTAGAAAATATGGCAGAGAGGAAATGCAAATATGGAGCTGCATTGGCCAAGTGTGGTGGTGCATGCCTGTAATATGGCACTTGGGAGGCTGAGGCAGGATCCTAAGTTCAAAGCCAGCCTGGGCTGCATAGCAAGACCCTGTCTCTTTGAAAACAACAAAAACAACAATCAAAAAGCTTCATTGAAGTCCAGTTGAAACTATGTAGTTATAATGCTATTTTTTCCTGATAATTAGAGGTCAAACAGCTAAACAAAGATCTGAGGCAAATTTCATCTTAGTTTTCTTCACTTTGGAAATTGCATAAGCAAGTACAGTGGATACATAGTGAAGTAAAGGGGCAGGAATTTTACGTCTAGTTCAAATAATGAAAAATGGCATTTAAGCTGAATATGGAAGTAAATTAAGAAAAGAGAAGACAGAGTGCCAAAACGATATAATGTATTGAGTACTTACTACATGCCTGGCTTGTTTCCCAGAAATTTATATGCATTTTCTCCTTGAACTCATGAATCATTATGTGTTGTAAGTGAAAACAATTATTATTATTTTACAGATGAGAAAACCAAATAATGAGGAGGTTAACTTATTCAGGATCACACAACCATCATTTAATAACCAATGAAAATATCTTCTACCAAATTGTTGAAAAATGATGCTATACCCAAATAATTATTTCCAAATATAGAAAGTGATAATTAAACTGGTAACCCTGTTTTTTATGATATATATTTCTGCAGCCATAGCACCCTGGCATCTGATCCTGCCAAGGATCTGATCTCAGAGGCTAAGCAGGGTGAGCCTGGTTAGTCCTTGGATGGGAGACTACCTAGGAACACCAGGTGCTGCAGGGTAGGGAGAAGGACCTGGCAGCCCACTCTTGAAGCAATCCACCATTGAAAACTCTGTGAATAGTATAGAAGCACTGACAATAGTACTGGGTATGGCAGTGTTAGAGAGTATTTCGTTCTGTTGTATATAGGGTTGCTAGGAGTCGCACCTGACTTCATGGCACCTAACAACAACAGCAACAACAATCTCATATAAGGACTGATCTTATTTTTGAAAATACCCATTTTTCCTGAATTATAATTGTATTTCAAATACAAAATAATATACACTATTTGAAAACAATATAGCATAGAACAAGTCATGAGTAAGGAATTGTTAAAATACCATCTTTTTCTTGGCAGTGGATCTCTTTCTATGGGTAGAGCTATGCAAGGTACTTTCACAGAAGCAATTTCATTTTGCTTAAGAAAAATCTATGAAATTGGGTGTATCAATGGTATTTAATACATGGGTTCATACTCATCAAGACTAAAGGGTTTAGCCACATGTGCATAGTCAGTTCCATGGAACAGTGAGAATTCCAGACCTTGTTTATGTGAGTCACCATATGCACATGTCTTGCCTATTTATTGGGCCAGAAATGAGGAGCTTCCCCAAACTTACACCTTCAGTGTGTCCTCAGGAAGGCTGGTGACTTGTTTATGTAGTAAGAATAAACTATATAATAAGATCAAAGTTAAAATAAAGTGTTTCCTTAATAACAAAGTGAGAATCTTCCTTAAACTATGTTTCCATGGTCAGTCCAGTATACCTTCCCCCTGATTTTGAAGGTGGCTATGACTATAATCTAAATTACTCTTTATCCTTTAAGTTTTTGTGAATAAATGCCAAAGGCCACAGCATGAAAGGGAATACATATTGTTGTTGTTGTTGTTAGGTGCCGTCGAGTCGGTATCCGACTCATAGCGACCCTCCCAGGGTTTTCAATGGGTGACTGTTTTCAGGATTGCCTTGGGAGTGGATTGCCAGGTCCTTCTCCCATTTTTGTGGTGCTGGGAATTGAACTCAGGACCCCAGAGACTGCAGCGCAGTGCTCTATCAACTGAGCTAAATCCCAGCCCTAGGAATACATATGCAGTGTAATTTTTGCCTGTCTGCTTTTGATTAAATTTCCTTTTCAAAAATAATTACCCTTAGTGGAATAAAATCATTGACATTAGCTATAGAAATCAGATTGATTTCTATATATAGAAAATTTTCAAAATAATTACCTTTAGTGGAATAAAATCATTGACATTAGCTATAGAAATCAGACTGAGAAATAATGTTGAGAATGACATTTTCTCAATTACTTTATATCAAGAAGGAGGTTAATAAGATAATAGAAAATAAATGATAAATCAGAGGTGAAGCTGTGTTATATGCTATTTCTCTAAATCCAACAAACTGACCTGTACCATGTTTTCCAGGTCATGAAAGAAATCAGGTGATCAGGTAATGATACTGAATTACACATGCTATTGTGTATGACATTTTTATTTTAGGGCAAATGGACAAGTAGAAATTATAGTTTCATCTCCTGATAAAGCATTGTTAAACTTGTTAAGAGAATGATGAGAATTCTAAAGTAAAAGTTACTGAGTATCATCTTTAGTAACTAACCTGTATAACCTTTCAACAGTAAATGCTGTAGCCTTATCCAAAAATACTTTTCCCTTTTCTTTTACTCTCTTGAAACTGAGCATTTATTGAATATGTACTTCCTTGCTCATTCATTGATAAACTATAATGATAGCAAGGAAGGAGACATACAGTTTTAACATTATGTTTGGGACTATTCAATATATGATGTTGTTGTTGTTGTTGTTAGGTGCCGTCGAGTCAGTATCCGACTCATAGCAACCCTTATAGGGTTTCCAATCGCTGACTGTTTCGGGATTGCCTTGGGAGTGGATTGCCAGGCCCTTCTCCCATTTTTGCGGTGCTGGGAATTGAACTCGGGACCTCAGAGACTGCAGTGAAGCGCTCTACCAACTAAGCTAAATTCTATATATGATAGGTGGTTTAAAAAATTCATATGTTTCTTTCAATTAGAGAATATGCAAGTCAGGAAAACTACTTACATAAACAAGACATCTACTGAACAACCTGGCCATCATAAAATTCAGCATTAAGTGTAAAGCATTAAGTACATGGTAGTTCATAAATGAGAAGCATTCATAAGACCAGAAAGGATCTCTAAGTCTCTTTTTTGAAATCTAGGCTAGAACAGTGGTTCTCAAAGCTTGATCCTATGGCCAGCAGTATCAGCATGTCCTGGGAACTTGTTAGACCAGCAAATTCTTGGGATCTATTTTAGAGCTACTGAGGTCTGGGATTGGGCCCACAGTCTGCAGTTTAACAAACCCTCCAAGAGATTCTACTACAGATAAAGTTTGAGAATCACTGATATAGATTATAAAGATTAGATGGTATTTTGTTCATTTAATTCCGTGTTATTCTGATTAGCTTTCCTCACAAGAATGAATATAATTTTTTAAAAATAATTGTGGAGCTTTATTATTGGTAAGGTTGCTGATGGCTACTATTTTTTAAACCTACTCCTAATTAGAATAAAATAGGAAGTTTACGTTAATGGAGAAGTAAAAGGAGAGGTTTATTTTATTAACGAATCAGAGTAGTCATGCAATCCCAAATTAAAGGACTGGGATTTAGTTTAGTTGGTAGAGTGCTGCTCTGTGTGCTCTGAGGACCTTGGGTTCAATCCCTGGCACTGCAAAAATGATAGAAGGACCTAGCACTCCACTCCTGAAACAATACTGAAACAATCAGCCATTGAACACTCTATGAATAGCAGAGAAGAACTGACAATAATGCTGGGCATGGCACAGTGATGGGTAGTTTTTCGTTCTGTCATACATAAGGTCACTATGAGTCATATCCAACTAGGTCACTATGAGTCATATCCAACTTGATGGCACCTAACAACAACAAACTAATAATTGTCTTCTTTATTTTGTAAATAAATATAAACTACATCAGAAAATATAAACTACATCATAGTAAGTACCTAGGTGTAGGGGGAGTTAAATGGTCTAAAGACTTACAGAAACACTGTAGGTCTCAAATTGCTGCGTCAGAATCAACTGGATACTTATTATAACATGCATTGCTGACCTCTCTTTCCCTAGGTTCTGATTCAGTAAATGGTAGTAGGGTCCAAAATTTTCCTTTGAAGAAGTTCCCATGTGAAGTGGAGACACTCCATCTGACTGGTCTGAGGAACATATTTGAGAACCTGTGACTTAGAAGTTTCTCTTGATTATTGATAAGAGTGCTAAATTCAGTTATAGTTATTATAGCGTTCCCCTGTAGTATTTACGGATACATAGATATCTCTTTTCTCTAATTTTCAAGTGTTTTAAACTGTACTTCTCAAACTGAGTGGACCCAACATACATATAGATTTTGTCTGACATTTTCATAACTCTTGTTGTAGAACCATTGTATCAGCAAAAACATCTCTATCTCCAATTTGGTTCATTTACAGGGATACATTCTTTGCTCCTTTTATCCTTAACTGTCATGTGGTGTTTGTAAATAAAAGCGAAACACATGGAACATTTAGCTTTGGTTGGCATTTTACTGTGCTAATGATATACAAGAATTTATAAAAGTGAGAGAATCCTGGCTTATACAAGGTGATATGGTTGAGTTGAGTTATTTTCTAAGTGTTGGTTGTGTTTATTAAGTGTTATAGGTTCTCACATGCTCCATTTTCCACAATTTTGGGAAATTCTTTAGAATATGAAATGATGAAAAACAATGTTGGAATATACCTTACAGCAAATATTCTGGGATTGCTTCCCTTTTAAGCCTAGTTCAACTCAGGTATTTGAGACATTTGTCAGAAAATCTGCTTTGTTTTACTTACTCTATTGCTTTCATCTGGGATGAAATATTCTCTCCAGTATGAAACAAGTGTGACATAATTGCTTGTGTAGAACTTTGCTTATGATGATGCAATGCGTGGCTGGACAGAAGCAAAATTATGATTCTTAATGACTGTTAGGTTTTGAAATTTCTAGATGTTTTAGAGTATGTGTATTTCAAGACACTTTCTCCCATTACTCTTTGTTTTGTTTCAGCAGTTTAATAGCTGGATGAATCCGTGGATATTATGCAGTTAGGGCTGGAGTTTAGCTGAGTTGGTAGAATGCTGCTCTGTACTTTCTGAGGCCCCAGGTTCCATCTCTAGCACCACAAAAATGGGAGAAGGACTTGACAGTCAACTCACCAAAACAATCCCAAAACAATTAGCTGTTGAAAACCCTATGGGGGTCACTATGTGTCAGATATGACATGGTGACAATAACAACAACTATGCAGTTAGGATTATATATTCAATTAATATTCATTGTTTTAGTAGACAGGGTGTTAGATACTTTTGTATGCCTTAGCAATTGATTCATTTGGAAAAAATATTTAACCTCCCAAAAGGTAGATGTAAAATAAGATGCTTAAATAATTAAAGAATAACAATTTAAAAGTATGTAAGTGAAAACTATGAAAAAAAAAGAAAGAAAGAAAGAAAAAAGAAAAAAAGAAAAAAACGAAGAAAAAAGCCAGGCATAGTAGCACATACCTGTAATCCCAGCATTCGGGAGACTGAGGCAGGAGGATCCATGTGAGCTGGAGGCTAACCTGCTCTACAGAGCAGGGTCCGGGACAGCCTGGGCTACACAATGAAACCCTGTCTCAAAGCAATGACAACAACAACAACAACAACAACAACAACAACAACAACAACATCAACAAAGGTAGATACTGCATTAGTGAGTCAGATAACTTTAATAATCTATGGGGAGTTCCATTCATAGTGAAAGTTTTATTTCAGTTTTTAAGCACAACTCTTGGAAGGCAAGGTCAAATTTGGTCAGAAAGAATGATCCATTTTAAAGTAAAAGTAAAATCAAAATAAATATGTAAGGACTTATATAGAACATTAATCAAATCTACATTAAAGATTAGACTGTCCTGTTTTCACAAGAATGACTATATAGTATTATAGTTATTTTATAACTTAATTATCTGCTACCATGTATAAATTGATGTTTAAATAGTCACTTCATGAATTTATGAAAAGATTGTTTGATGTTAAGAAAAGTTAATATCAACAATGTAGAAGTAATTTTTAATTTTTCTGTTTGTATCTAGCATGTTTTAATATGTAATGCTATAAGATATACTGTTACTTTCTGAAGTAGACTTAAAATGGAATTTTCTGTTTCTTTCTGTCAAATTACTACAAGGGAGAAGCAGGATCACCAGGTGCACCGGGGCAGGATGGACCACAGGGAGAACCTGTAAGTACCATCTCGATTCAGTTCTAAATGATAAGGCTCTTGACCTGTCATGAAATCTCTTGACTATTTAAACTCTTCTCCTGGATTGCCTGTTCTTATTCAGTGACTTCCAGTTTTGGGATGTTGTACAAAGTTTTTGGGGAATACTATAAGCTTTTAAAATATTGAATCCTCTTTTACACACTAGGCAGAATGCTGCAGCATGAAATATAACCACAAGCATGCATGGCCAAACAAATGACTGATGAGCACAAACATCATGGTTTCCTGCTGAGCCTTTAGTCAATGTCACTTTGTCATTTGGCCACTACTTCATAGTATACTGTTTGAAATCATGTCTTCAATAAAAATCAGGTTTAGAGAAATATGGTGAAGAAAGTACTAATTCAGAATCCCAGACATTTATATTCTTAGCAAGTATCCTTGATGACTTATAACTTCAGGAGAGTTATAGAAATATAGCTTGTCCTACATTTTATTCCTACAAGTCATGGCCAACATTTAAGTTCCAGTAGATCTCATTTTACTCAGCAAAGGTATCTATCCTCAGGGAATTTGCAACTTGCTTTGGGGGGAACTAGGTCAACAAGGGAAAGAATAGCTAGACATGTTGGCGTTTACCATAAAATGTTTAGTTGAGAGCTCATAATCTAAATACTGGATGTAGAGAAAGAGAGGAATCACCAAAGCTACTTCAATGTCATAGAAGAGGCTGAATGACTCTTAGAGTTACTCAAATTTTCATGAGTTCTCATTGTGTGTATTATAATGTCCTGGGGCTAGTTTTCTGTAGAGCTACTACTTTTAATAAGCTTATAATCTAATTTGGGAGGTTGAAAGAGGATGGAAATGATTCCCAACATAAAGCTGTTTATAGTAAGTGCCAAGTATGGACTGGATATGGAATCAGAATGGCAGGATTTGGAGATTTATCTCTGCTAAATTCCAGGTAGATGAATTGGATAAGTTACTTCACACCTCTGAATGCCTTTTTCTTCATCTGAGTAATGTAGGTGCTTATGGTACTTCTTCACAGGGTTCTCATGAGGCTTGCATGGAAAACTTGAAAAATTGTAATGATATTACACAAATGCATAGGGTTATTGCAAGTGCCAAAGGAGTATACAGTACTATAGGAAGGCAATCCTGAGTCTTGGATGGTTGAGATTTTTACCAAGGATTTGGGGTGAGATTTGGTCATGAAAGAATGACAGGAAATGAAAAGAAGAGAAGAGGGAGGACCCATATGAGTGAAAGCACACAGATGAGATGGATAAAGTTGTTCCCCTAAACAATAAAATAATCTTAATGGGGTCCTAAGGCTGTAGTGAAGGGTCCCTGTTGGGTGATTGGTGTTAAAGTTGGAAGGTAAGTAGGACTGTAATATGAAGATCCTCGATGGTGGTTTGGGAAAGTAAACTGTATTTCTCTGCCATTAAATTTTTATGAGAAAAAATTACATGACGAAAAGAAATGATTTAGAGGCAGTTTATGAGCTAGTGACATGTTTACAATGGGTAGAAAGGAGGAGACTAGAATAAGGAGAGTGATTTGTGGGTCATTTTGACATACAGGAATGGGTGCAGGGCCTCAGCCAGGATGTTAACAGGAATGGAGTGAATTCATTAGGAAAGAGTGGGCTCAAAAAAACTGAGCCACAATTGTCATTATTAAGAAACAGCTTTAGGACTTGGTAACTGGATATGAGACTGGGTGTGATTATTTGTTTATGTTCTTATTTGAAAAAGAACAGAAAGAGAGAGACAGAGAAACAACAGACATGGAAACAAATAGGGGATGAGGAGAGAGGGAGAGGTAAAGGGAAGGAGGGTCAGGAAAGGAAGAGAAGAGAAGAGAGAAGGAAGAAGAGGAAGAAGGAAATAAGAGACAAAGAAGATGAGAACTGGGTTATAATCTATGATGTGATTCTATTCTAAATGCTGTGTTAGTTATTTGGAATTTGAAACTTATCCCATATAAATAATGTTACAAAGGGAAGTTTTACTCACAAATCTGTGTAAATCATAAAGAAATATGAGGAGAATATATTTGCTTTGAAAACAATACTTTGCAATCCTATTAATAAAATCAAAACACAGGAAATGATATTAAAAAGGAAAAGAGCAGTGCTTAGGGGATGTTTTCCTTTCCCAGAGCTGCCTTTCAGGCTCAAGAACACACTGATTTGCATTTGCTCTTGCCAAGGATGTTCCTATTGTCAAGATTTATCACTGTCTAGAGCTTTTGCACTATTATAAATTTCCATTGAAGGCAGTGCTGCTTTTCAGATTTTAGTTTTTTCCTCCTTTTCTTCCTTCCTCCTAACATTCATTGCATTCCTATAATGTTTGGGTTTAGTGGTGAGGGAAACACAGGAGAGATAGGTGGTAAAAGGATAAACAAAACAAAAACTAAATTACCAAGTTTGAAAAGATGGGCAAATAGGGGCTGAGATGAGCAATGATTGGAATGGGGTAGTGGCTGCTATTTGGATGTACTTTCTCCTCCTAAACTCAGTAGATAAAAAACTGGGAGTTGCCTACTGAGACTCTTCAGCAATTCTCCTATGCCAGTTCACCAGACAGGGAAGGCAGGAGAGGATCTTTTATCCCTTTTTCTCCACTCCCTTCTCTTAGAATGCCAGAGGAAATCAGGTTTACTAAGCCAGGAACCATAGTCTGTTGAGAACGCAACGGATAGATTGCAATGGATAAAATTTCTCATGTCTGGCTATAACTTTTCTGGTCTGTATTCTCTTTCAAATAAGAATATTTAGCATTACGAACTTCTTCTGTTATTTTGACAATTTATGAAAATTTGGTTGTTAGAAATATTATGCTGTGAAGATTAAAGTTTTCTATTTGTGGAAAAGCTTTAAAAGCTAAAAAAACCTGTAACTTTTATATACTTGGTGGCGCACAGAAATGAAGACTATTCCATTTCATGTCAATGCTGATTATAAGTATTTATAATGAATCATTTGGCCCAACTAAAAAGGACATGCTCAAGAAATATGTTCTGTAATGTGGCAGCCAAGAAAATTAATGGAGCTTAAACTGGAAGGATAGAAGCACTTAGAAAAATGCTTTAAAGCTAATTAGACACAGATTATTGCAGCCTGATGGGGATTCATCTTTGTAAGCAGATTGATACATCTGAATACTAACTCCTGGAATTCAAGTTGAGGGCAAAGACTACATTTTATTGAGAAATGATCATATTGCTTTAAAGAACAAGTACATTTACTTGTCAGTACTTTGAATTTTGAAGACAACTATTGGTCAATCCTAAAAATAACTCAATCCTAAAAGTATTTTCAAAGTGTCAAATTATACCCAATTAACTTCAATCAAATTACCTGTAAACTCAATACTAACACTTGCTAAATTTGTTATAGTAGGATTCAACCACCAGTCACTGTATTTTATTATTTTGTGATTATATTCTTTTGGTTATTCACTCAAGAAGCATTTACTGAGTGTCGACTTTGTACCAGACATTATACTAATTGAGGAGAATGTGAAGATTAACTAATTATGGCTGTGCCCTTGAAAAGTCAGATGAGCCAGTAGTCAGAACAGGAGCTTAAAAAGTTGTAGAAAATGTCTATGACCCTAGATGAATTTGGGGGCATCACTGAAAGAGGTACAATCATTAAAAAACAGCTTTATTAGGATATGATTTGCATACAATATTATTCATATATTTAATGATATAGAATGCATGCTTAAATAAGGTACTCTCTTGACCAAATTTTGGAAGAATAATGGGAGTTGGCTAGTTTCGACTTGGCAAGGTAGGGGCATGTAGCATGTTCCAAAATGCAACTAAAGGAGACATTATACCCTGAGAAGAGCTGATGCTAGTTTAGCATCAGCTCTTGGGGTACACAGAGGGGAAGAGGTAGAAAAATATGAAGTTTTAGGGGTAGGTAGAGGATAAGTCAAGAAGAACCTTATGAATTTATGCTTGTTATTGTTAGGTGCTGTTGAGTTGGGTCTGACTCATAGCCACCCTCAGAGGATTTACTTTCACTGGCTGTTTCCAGATTGCCTCTGGAGTGGATTGCCACATCCTTCTCACATTTTTGCAGTGCTGGAGATTGAACTGAGGGCCTCAGAGAACGCAGAGCGACACTTTACTAACTGAGCTAAACCCCATCCGCACACTACCTGAGACTGCATGCTCTACACTATTGTCACTGCTTCCTTGCTATTCATGGGGTTTTCAATGGTAGACTGTTTTGGGAGTGGGATGCCAGGTATTTTTCCCTAGCCTGTAGCACCTGGTATTCCCAGGCAGTCTCCCATCCAAGGACTAACCAGGCCAACCCTGCTTAGCTTCCAAGATCAGACAGGATCGGATGCCAGGGTGGTATGGCTGTAGGTATAAAACAAAAATATATGCTATTTGGAGTTAAATCAGAGAATGGGAGGCATTCAAGAGTTTTATGTAGTAAATGCATCTATCAGATTTAGGTTTTAGAAAGATCAGGGTAGGTACTGGGAAAGGAGTGAGCCAAGCTGGGAAGACAGAGCTGGGCAGCTCTAGCTGAGCTCTGTCCCTGTTAGTGCCAGCCAAAGTAAGAACTTCCAGAGTTGGGATGGAAAGGACAAGACTGATTTAAAATGAACTAAACCAGTGTTACCAGGGCCTGAGGACCAACTGAATGTGGGTAAGATAAGAAATAACTCTTAAGTCTTAGTGAATGGATGGAGGCAGAGAAATACCAAGCAATAATTGGGGATTAGAACAAGAAGAATCACCTTTAGCTGGGGAGCACTTAAGATATTTTCAAATGGAACATTTCTTCTTGTTAGACCCTATGTACAACAGATGAAACACTATTGTTAGTGCTTCTCTGCTATTCATAGGGTTTTTCATTGCTGATTTTTTGGGGAGTGAATTTCTGGCTCCTTCTCCCAAGCCTACAGCACCTGGTGTTCCCGGACAGTCTCCCATCCTGGGCCTAACCAGGGCTGACCCTGCTTAGCTTCCGAGATCTGACGGGATCAGATGCCATAGTGCTATTTCTGCAGGCTGAACATTTCTAGATGATGATAAATGCATTTAAATACAAAAATATATGCATCAGTAATTACAAAAGAATAGATTTGTATAAATGAGCAGTAGTAAGATTTCAATAAGAAATAGTGGGTCATGGGCTAGAGGTGCAGCTCAGTGGTAGAGTGCTTGCCTTAGCATTCCTCAAATTCTATAGACAGAAAACAGGCTGGTAAATCTACTCAGCTGAAAATATGTATTACCCTTTAAGAAAAAAGATTAGTGATTCTGAAGCTGGAGTCATGAGCATAGAAGCCAGATCCTTAAGCCCAGAGAACTATTCTCAGGTCTTGAAACCTGATAGAATTTTTCCCTGTTGCATTTTAAAATTGCTAATGACCAGTGACTCCCTTCTTCCTTCCACTTTTATCCTTTGTGAGTGAGAATGTTTATTATGTGGTTCTGTACCATCTCAATATTGTATTTTGGAAGTAGGTAATTTGCTTTTTAATTTGTAAGTTCATAAATGGAAAGAGATTTTATCCCAAGATGGATCATACCCTTACCTGATTCACATAATGAGGTTTGGGAGTTTTGAGCTGATTTTGTTTAGATAAGAATTTGAATTTCACTATAATGGTTTGGCCTGCAGCTGTAGCATTGTGGCATCTGATCCCATCATATCTCAGAAGCCTAGCAAGGCTGGGCCTGGTTAGTAGTTGGATGAAAGGCCGTCTGGGAACACCAGATACTGTAGGCTTGGGGGAAGGACCTGGCAACCCACTCCCCAAAATCAGTCCACCACTGAAAACCCTATGAGTAGCAGAGAAGCACTGACAAAGTGTTTCACCTGTCATATGTAGGGTTGCTATGAGTAAGATACCGACCTGATGGCACCTAACAACAACAACACAACATAATGGTTTGAGACTTTTGGGTTTTGTTGGGATAGCGTGAATGTATATTGTGTGTGGGATAGATGTGAATCTTTGGGATTAGAGCATAGACTATGAGGTTGAAAATTACCCTTCCCCCCAAAGATACCAGGTGCTAATAATCTCTGGTACCTGAAAGCATTGCCTTACTTAGAAAGGAGGACTTTATCCAGATATGGTTGTGCACACCTGCAATCCCAGCACTCAGAAGTCTGAGGCACGAGGAACCACATAAATACAAGGCCAGCCTGGGCTACATAATGAGTTCCAAGCCAGCCTGGGCTACACAGCAAGACCCTGTCTCAGAAAACCAAAAACAAAAAGCAAACAGACAAAAGGGGGTCTTTATGGATGTGATTAAATGAAACATTTTACCACGTGAGGGATTATCCTGGTTTATCCCAGTAGACCCTAAATATCATCACTGGTGTCCTTATAAAAGAAAGTCAATGGGAAATTTCACACACAGAAGAGGAGAGAGATCAGGGTGGCTGAAATTCGAGTGATGCACTCACAAGTCAAGAAATGTTGGCAACTACCAGAAATTGAAAGAGGCAAGTAATAGATTCTTTCTTAGAGCCTCTGGGGGTAGTGAAGCCCTGCTAAGACTTTGATTTTAGACTTCTGGCCTTGTGAGAGAAGAAAATTCTGTTGCTTTAAGCTACCAAGTTTAATCTGTTACAGCAGACCTTGGAAACTAGTACATAGGACTTTCATTTAACTTAATCCTTAACAATCATTTTATGCAATGAACCTATATAAAATGCATATGAGTAAATATTGGTGTGTATTGCACACTCTCTGTAGCACATGTGTTTATCAAGGATATTGAGCTTAAAGAAAAACACTGCTTGGACTGGGGATGTAACTTGGTGGTAGACGGCTTGCCTAACTCGTGCAAGGCCCTGGGTTTGATACCTAGCACTGTGGGGGAGAAAAAAAAAAGAATCATTGAGCTTACTGAGCAGAGTGCGGTGGCGTGTTTCTGTGAGCAATTGAGAAGCAAACAGCAAGAGGATTGTCTGAATCCAGGAGTTTGAAGTCAGCCTGGACAACACAGCATGGTCCCATGTCAGAAAAAAAAAGGGGAGTGCCTGTGTGTGTGTTTGGTGGGGGTGGTTGTAACAAGTAAAAAAAAAAACTAGGTTTAAATGATAGTATGGTCAATAGCAAGATGTAGCCATCAGTATTTTCTGAATCATTACTTTTGTTAAACTCAAGTATTTTTCAAACTTAATTTGTCAATTTATCATTTTATATTTTTGCATTATTGTTTCTTATACTTTTTAACTTATATTTCTTCTCTGTGTTGTTCATCATATTACAAAGTTGGAATAATTTAAATGTATGATACTTGATGTAGTAAGTATATAGATCATAGTTAAGAAATAAAATAATACATGAATTTATTTGCATTAAAAAGATCTACATCATAGAGTTTACTCATGTTTTGATTACTTATTCTCTTCCTTGGTAGGTGTTTGAAATATAATATGCTCAATTATTGTTTACTTGTATTTTACTTTCTCCCATAAGCATGTTATTATTTGTAATACATTATTTAAAAATTAAGACTGTGGGCACCTGCAGCTGTAGCCCTGTGGCATCCGATCCCGTCAGATCTCGGAAGCTAAGCAGGGTCGGGCCTGGTTAGTACCTGGATGGGAGACCGCCTGGGAACACCAGAAGCTGTAGGCTTGGGAGAAGGACCTGGCAATCCCCTCCCAAAAATCAATCTGCCATTGAAAACCCTATGAACAGCAGAGAAGCACTGACAATAGTGTTTCCCCTG
>VMDO01021584.1:0-19924 GCA_007922755.1 Pedetes capensis | reverse complement strand
AAGACTGTGGGCTGGGGATGTAACTCAGTGGTAGACTGCTTGCTTAGCATGTGTGGGGCCCTTGTTCAATCCCTAAAACTGCAAAACAAAACAAAAACAAAAAAATCAAAAAATTAAGCTTGGATTTTGAATGCTTTCCATGACTTTTTCCTTTTAAAAAGATGCTAATTTTTCCACACTGCATTTTAACTTTTATGCCAAGGAATGAGGAACAATGAGTTTGTTTTAAAGCATCTGCAATTGTTGGAAATAATGTTTTCCTAATTTCTAACAAATCGGTCTGATTTCACCTTGCATAGCTAGGTAGTGATGAGAACATAGCAGTATAAAGGCACCAGTAAACCAAATTCACCAGTAGTTGAAAAGATAATAGTAAGGAATATTCATTTTCAACTAACAGCTCTTAGATCACATTATTATGTTGACCTGATAGTTTGCTTTTGTCAATTGGTGCTAGTCAAGTTACCCACAGTATCAACATTTCCATTGCTTCTTTGTCATAGCTATACTGGTCCTGGTGCTCATTCCTTGTTGTATTTAGTTTAGTGTTGTTGGTCAGGCCTTCTGAGCTATTCCCTTGCTAGTTCTTTGCTCACTAGCCAGTCCCCTTTGCACAGGTTGCTTATGGTTCATGGTGAAGATTTGTAGGCAGGGACTCATTTCTACCATCTGAGCTGAGATCCCTGGAGCTCCATGAGAATAGAGAACAGATGTCACATTTTCTGAGTCTATGAAGGTGAGCACATATTTCCTAATTAAGGATATCTTTAATCTTTTTTATTATAGAAATGTTTTCTGTCTCATGTTCTCAAGAATAAACACCTGGATTTCACTGTAGTATGTTTGAGGACATTAGTTCATAGAGACTTCTTTTTTTTTTTTTTTTTTTTCGGTACTGGGGTTGAACTAAGGGCCTTGCGCCTGCATGCTCTGCAAGTACTGTACCACTGAGCTACACCCTCAGCCCATTTTTTACTTTTTGAGACAGGGTCTCACTAAGTTATGCAGACTGCCCATAGAGACATTTTTGCTTGTTTCCTTTCCTCATGCCTTTCAAATTCTTTCTATACCACCTGTTATGCTTGTCTTTATGGTGTATTAGTGGCTGCTAAGCTGGTCCAAGGCATCATTTACTTAAGAGACAAATAGATCTTTTGTTTAACCACCTTTTCTGTGGTCTGGTTATTTGACATGCCATTTTTATTCATATATACAGAAGACATGCATAAAATTTTTAGGGAATGTTACTGTTGAATTGCTATGGTGATTTCCCATGAGGGATAATCTACTTAATTAAGCCAGTAATGTGGACATAGCTTTCTTTGCCCATTTGACTGTATTTTTTATTTAGATTGAGAAGAAAGGTAAAAGGAAAAACACCAAGTAGTTGTATTCCCGTTCTTATTTGATTTGCAATTCTATGGTATCATTTTTAAGTCTTTTGTAGACATTTGTAATACTTTCTCCCACCCTTCTTTCAGGCTCTTGGAGCATCCTTAGTATGTTTTGGATAAACCATCCTTAACATGAAATTCATATTTGTTGTTAGGAATTTCACACAGTACTTAGTGTGAAGGCAAATCACTTTAAATAATTTAGATAATACAAATTGGAAAACACAGTTGTCTTTATTTTAATAATCCCTAGCTAGTTCTAGTGATTATATTTTAAAACCTGACTGAGAATAACTCTAAGAATGTATTTGGAAGTAGGCTTTATTTAAACTAAATAATGTAAGTGTCCAGTTTGCCTATGTTGTTGTTGTTAGATGCTGTCGAGTTGAGTCTGACTCATAGAGACCCTCATCCCAGCACTGCAAAAACAAGGGAAGGACTTGGCAATCCATTCCCAAAGCAATTTCTAAATAAGTAGTCATTGAAAGCCCTATGCACTATAAGTTGGACCTGACTGGACAGCATCTAACAACAACAAACTACTTTAGGAGGCAACTCTTCCCCAATCCAGTTTGCCTATAAGAGTCATTAAATGGGCAAACAATATCTACAACTTTTTGGTCTCCCAAAATATGACATTTGGCTTTGTAATAACTATGAATATAAATTGTTTTCTTTAACTTTACAAAGCAAGTGTTGGCCATTATCTGTATAAGTGAATAAAGTCCCACAAGGTTTAATCATAGATTTGTTTGATTCTTTCTTATTTTAAGTAACATAAATATCTTTGGCATAGCAAAACTGGGCTACTATCAAACAACTTTATAAAGCAACATTATGGACTCTAAATTTAGAAGCTCATGTCTATAACACTAATAATGTTTTGTGTTGTTCTGAAGAAATCATTTTAAATATTGTCATTGAAGAAGCACTGATAAATATTAAAATGTATTTGTTTGAACATTCTCCTCTCTACTCATCTCTTTATAATTTGAGAGGGATTTTATTGAACCCTGAAATTATAAGAAAAATAAATGCAATTAAAAAATGAAATTATACATGATTAGTTCTCAAAATAGACACCATATCCTTTGATTAGACTCTCATTGTTGTGTAATTAGACTCAGTTGTCTGACTGGCTTGAGGATTGATGATGTTTATCTCTGTTTTAAAGATGCTAGGTGAGAGGAAACTTATATTGTCATGTATATAGGATATTGGGTCTAGATTCCAAGGCTTGATATCATGTAAATATACTTTAATGCCATAAGTTACATTCTTAAGTCATACATGGGCAATTATACATACTTTTCATTGTAAAGTTTTGATATCTAAGAGGTATTAATATGATATTCCTTAAGTAGCTCAAATATAGTCTCCATTTTCAAAGCACAAAAAGTAACAAAGCACTATTGTTCAAGACAAGGCATATTTATTTTATTATAGGATTTATGAACCAATATAAACTTGAAAATATTTATTGAGGTTTATAACAATAAGTATTTTTACTTTTGATAATCAGGAAAGTACCTAATAATTAGGTAATTGATTGCCAATGCTTCTAGGTACTTAATTAGTATGTAAAAATGATATTAGGCTGAGCACCATGGCACACACCTGTAATCCTAGCAGCTCAGAAGGCTGAAGCAGAAGGATCACAAGTTCAAGTCCAGAGGCAGCCTGAACAACTTAATGAGACCCTGTCTCAAAACAAGTAATGAAAGAAGGGCTGGAGGTGCAGCCCAATGGTAGAGCACTTGTGTACCATGCAGAGGCCTTGGGTTCCATTCCCAAGGCCACTGGCCCCTGAAAAAAGATTTTATTTGTTTGAAACCTATCTCAAAAAAAAAAAAAGATTTCTATATACATTTTTTTGAATACTGAAGTATTCTGTTGTTTGAAATAAAGATATCTAGTTTAGCCATAGTTAGCTGTTTATGCTCTGTTTTAATTTTGGTCTTTAAAAGATTGTGGCTTTGGAGTGCTTTTGACTTAATTATGCATACTTTAGGGGTTCTAGGCAAAAATTAGATGTGTTTTAGCATAAGATTATATTAATCAATTAGTAGAAATATATTCCAGAAGTCATGTGCTACTCTCATGGTTCACAATGAACTTGATCCAATAAAAGTTGTAAACAGAGGATGTTTGAATATAGAATTTCTTTTAATAATTTTATGAGAATACAAGGACTGGGCTTTTTTTGTTTGTTTGATTTTTGGAGACAAGGTCTTACTATATAGCCCAGGCTGGCCTGGAACTTGCTTTATAGCTCAAACTGCCCTTGAACTCCTGATGTTCCTACCTCTGCCTCCTGAGTGTGCATGGCCATGCCCATCTGGAACTGGGCTTTTTCAATAAAAATCTATTTCTTGCTAATGAAGTATAAGAAATAATTTGATAAGTTAATATTGAAGTTATATCAGAGCAAAAATGTCTTAAGATGGTTATTGATTGTAAAAAACACCAGTCATTTCTTTATCACAATAGAATATATTTTCCCTCTGTGCCTTCCACATACAAAAGAAGGTATCTAACTGATGGATTTTCTGGTTGGTGAAACATGATAAACTTGTGAACAATATATTTTTAAAAAGAAATGACACCTCAAAAGCTTTAGAATTATCATAGAGTTTTACTGAGATGTATAGTCAGATCATAATATTTGTTGAACAATCTAGAATGTACAATATTCTACCAACTGGTTTGAGATGCAGCATTTATTTTCTACTTAGGAAGATAGAAAATTCATTCAAGAAACCTACTGTGCAAAGGTGCCAGGCATGGTGGCGCACACCTATAATCCCAGCCGCTTGGGAGGTGGAGGCAGGAGGATCATAAGTTCGAGACCAGAGGCCGTCTGCGTAACTTAGTGAGAGCCTGTCTCAAAAAGTAAAAAATGGGCTGAGGGTGCAGCTCAGTGGTTCAGCATTTGCAGAGCATGCAAGCGCGAGGCCCTGGGTTCAACCCACAGTACTGGAAAAAAAAAAATCCTGGGGTTGGTTAAAACTCTGAAAAGTCATTGAAGACCAGTGTAGTAAATCATGGGAGAATATTAAAAATTTTGATCAGGGGTTAAAATTTGATGAAAAATTAATTGCTGTAATAATAATTTCAACCAATGGAGCATAAAATGGGTTATGCAAAATTTAATAGGGATCTGGCTTAATACTACAAAAATACAGATAGTTTTCAAGAGTTTCTCTCTATTTTTCCTCTGTCTGTCTGTCTGTCTTTTCATGTAGAATACTATTTCTTAATCTGTGATCCACGGAATACCTTATTCAGAATCACTAGAGATGTGGCTGATATTCAGTTCCTGGCCTTATCCTAATCCTATTGAATCAGAATCAGGGCCTTAAACCCAGGAAACTTCATTTTAATGACACCCTGTGTGAATCTGATTTTAAGTGTAATAACTACTGGTAGGAAGGCTGTGAGGCAGGTTAATGAAAAGAGGAACATGAAAATAGTGGAATTTACTAACCTATTAGAGGAAAACAATTCCAGTGATGACATATAGTGGAAAATAGAGTAATGACTTCTTATTATCTTTTTAAGCCCTGTGTGTTTTACTATCTCCCTCTGGTTAAGCTTTAGTGTTGCCTTGAATGATATGATTTCCAAGTAAATTCAGTTTCCTTGGCGTATTTAAAATGTTTTGTGTATAGTTATATTCCACGCAACTAGATGGATTGATACAATGGCTGTAACATGTTGTTAGGTGCCATTGAATCAGGTTGCTTGTAATATACTTTGATCATATTCAACCCCCCATAACCCTCTCTGTTCCCTGTGTTCCCCTCCCTCTTCCCAAATAATCCCCCTTGCATTCTCATGTCTTTTTTTTTTTTTTTGAGTCTAGATTCCATATATGAGAGAAAATGTGTGATATTTGTCTTTGTGAGTCTGGTGTATTTCACTTATCATGGTGACATTCCAGTCCATCTACTTTCCTGCAAATTACATAATTTCGTTCTGCTTTATGGATGAATAATATTTCATTGTGTATATATACCACATTTTCTTTATCCATCATCTGCTGATGGGTACCTAGGCTAACTCCATACCTTGGCCATTGTGAATAGTGATGCACTAAGGATGAATAGCAGGTATTTCTATTGTGTCTTTACTTAGATTCCTTTGGATACATACCCACAAGTGGTATAGATGTTTCATAGTAGCCCTATTTTCAGGAAAAATTATATTCTAAAATAGAAAAGTGTCATAAAGTAAGGATATTAAGAAAGAAAATATTTTGTACAGATGTATAATCTGTTTATCTAAGGTATTATTAAAAATAAGAAAGTTTAAAAAGTTAAGTTTACAAATTAAAAAGTTAGAGCAAGCCAAGGTTAATTTATTACTTAAGAAAGAAAAATTATAATATGTATTGTTGTTGTTAGAGACCATTGAGTTGGATCTAACTCATAGCAACTCTATATACAACAGGACGAAACACTATCCAAAACTGTGCTATGCACACAATCTTTTTATGTTTGAGACCGTTGTTGCAGCCACTATGTTTCTTCTTATTTTGAGTGATACCACATCAGCAACTGGAGGTCCCAGGGGTTTTAGCATATTCCCATCCTTAAAGACAACTTTACTTAGAGGAGGCAATTCTTCCCCAGTTCTTGCTTGAATGCTTTCCAGCCTGGGGGGCTCATTTTCTGGCACTATGTTTGACAGTGCTTCTCTGCTATTCATAGGGTTTGAATGGCTAATTGTTTGAGAGTAGGTTGCTGGGTCCTTCTCCCTAGTTGGTCATAGTTGAGACACACAGCTGAAGTCTGTTCACCATGGGTGGCCTTGCTGGTATCTGAAATACCAGTTTTCAGCATCATAGCAACATGCAAGCCTCCATAGCATGACAAACTAACAGACATGTGGGAGTTGATATACTTAGTGTAGTCTAAGTGGGCAGTATATGTAAGGTCTAGAGTAGCACACCACAATGTCCTCAGCATGCACATTCACTCACTACTCAGTGACTCACCCAGAGCAATTTCCAGCCCTGAAAGTTCCATCCATGATAGATACCTTCTATAAGTGTAGCATTTTAAATCTCTTATGCCATATTTTCACTATAACTTTTTCTGTGTTTAAATACAGAACACTTATTGTGTTATAGTTGCCTACAGTAAATAGCATACCTATATGTGGTACAGGTTTGTTGCCAGGAGCAATAAGCCGTGCCACATAACCTAAATGTGTAATGGGTTATATCATCTTGGTTTGCCTAAGTATACTCTATGACATTCGCATGACGAAAATGCTTAACAATATGTTTCTCAGAACGTATCCCTGTCCTTAAGTGACATAATTGTATTATTTTTTGGTAAAAATAATAGAAACAGGCTGGGCAAGGTGGTGCATACCTATAATCATAGAAAATAGGGAGGTGGCAACAGGAGGGTTGCAAGTTTGAGACCAGAGGCAGTCTGCGTAATTTAGCAAGACCCTGTCTCAAAAAGTAAAAAAATGGGTGGGGGGTGCAGCCCAGTGGAACAGCACTTGCAAAGCATGCAAGTGCAAAGCCCTGGCTTCAACCTCCAGTACTGGGGAAAAAAAAAAAAAAAAAGAGGAAACAAATCTATCTTGTAAAATAAAGATGCATGCAATTGAAGAGAATTAAACTTTTTGATATAAAAGATAAGTAAATCCTAACAAACATAGAAATTAGGTCATTTAAAGTTATGTTTTATTATATCTTCTATCTTAATGAAGTTTTAGGCTATTAATTTTCCTAGAAATTAACAACATATATAGTATTTAAAAATAAAACAATCTTTAATTACAGATCTAATATAGTGGCATTTTTATTTTAGAAAATGTAACTGGGAAAATGGGAGGAAATGCCAAGTAAAGCTAATTGTCAAATGCCAACTTCTTTTCTGTTCTCTCAAAGAAAGTGTTTTATTGATTTTATTTTTGTTTGGTTTGGTTTTCCTTCTTATTTTTTCTTTTTTTTTTCCTTCTTCCTCCCTCCTCCACTGCGGTACTAATGATACTGAGGATTGAACCCAGGGCTAGGCAAGTATTCTATCACTGTACCCCACCCCTTTTAAATTAATTGGTTTGAGATAGGATCTTTCTATGTAACCCAGCCTGGCTTCAAACTTGCTATTCTCCTGTCACAGCCTCCTGAATAGCTGGGTGTGTTATTAAACTTGTTAAAGAAAACACTTCTCAAGGACACATTAACTTTCTCTTAAAAAATTGATGCCTTTGTCCAAAATGGTATACTTAGCACTGTCTAAAAATTATTTGCCATAGTAACCTACTGAGACACAAAAACTAAGCAAACATATGAGTTAGGATCCTCTCAGCTTTAGTCTTTGATGCTACTCAATACTTCTCTCTTGTTATTCTCATTTTCTCAAATGATAGCCACCACCTTTAATGCCTTTACTTTTTTATTTTGGAGGATCAGTGTTTAACACTAGTTTCTTGGATGACTTAAATGTGAGGGGAAAAACTCTTACATGTTCTTTGAGAATTAGTTGAGACAAGAACATTGTATGAGTGAATTTTTATCTACTATTTTATTATTATATCTTATTAGTTATGTTTATTGTGTTTCTAACTTATATTTATTATACTTTTAAACTATTTAATTATTCTTAAGTACTCAAAAATATAGAAGCTATGTTGTAAATTTGAAATGTCTTCACTTACTCAAATCCTATTCTCAGAGGTAACGATTGTTATCTACTAAATGAGGTTATTTCTGAACTTTTTCTTTGCATATACACATACATAAAAACATACACATTATTTAAATGAAAAATTATATTCACTGAAACTTATTTAACTTTATAATATGGACATTTTTACCACATTAGGCTGTAAGAATACAAATCTGTCTTATTTCATCTATAGCAAGGTTGTATTTCATCCTATTGATAATACATTTATTCCTGCATACTTATGCAATAATTTTTTCTGAAGGATATATTCCTATAAAAGAAATTGCTTATAATAATCTATTCCTGAATTATTGAGACTTTTTTTGTCAAAAAAGTGTGATAAATTTTACACAATAAATTTTTGGTATTTTTGAGATATTCAGTGTTTCTCCTCTAAGTCATTATTATAGTAATCTACCACAAATATAGCATATTATATGGATTTATTAATGTTGAACACTTCTGGAATTCTGAAACTAGACTTTCTCTTAAAAGAAAAACAACAAGATGTGTCTTGAGAAGGACCTGACCTACCACTGCTAGCTTTGAGGATGGAGCAATGCAACCATCAGCCAAGTGATGTTGTAGCCTCTGGAAAGTAGGACTGGTTCTCAGCTCACAGCCAACAAGAAAATGGACAGCTTGCTCCTACAATTGCAACAAATTGCATTCTACCTGTAACCAGAATGATCAAGGAAAGAAATTCTTTCCTAGAGCAGCACAGGCTGGTGATTCCTCTTTTTTTTTTTTTAAAAAAAAAAAAACAATAGAAATCCATTTATTTATTTTCTTATGAAATTCCCTTGAGTTTTATTTTCTATTTTTCTCTTTTTTTGTTGTTATTTTAATTATCATACAGTAAAATGAGTTTTGTTATGATATTAGCACAGAGATGTATCATGTACTTTGCACTGTTCTGTCCCTCATTACCCACCCATGTTGCTCCCAACCTCCCACTCATCCCCTCCTACCTCTAAGTACATCCAGTTGTATTTTCCAGTCGTGTGTGTGTGTGTGTGTGTGTGTGTGTGTGTGTGTGTGTGTATCTGTGTCTCCTGATTTCCATAATGGCTCTTCTTGTTTACAGTCCCACCAGTAAAGTACAAGTGTTCCTTTTTCCCTGCATTCTTGTCAACATTTGCTGTTGTGTGTTTTGTTGACTCTTGGAACTTAGCTCAGTGAGACATCTGACTCACAGAACTGTAAGATAATGCATTTGTGTGCTTTAAAGGCACTAAGTACAGTTTGTTATGGACCAATAGAAAACTAATAATTTTATCTAAATTTTTAGTTTTAGTTGATGATTATTAATGTATTTTTCAGTAGGAAAATAGTGATATGCATTATATAAATAAAATTTCACAGTGAGTTCAGTTTGCACAATAAGTAGTTCAGAGCTTTAGATGGAATAGTACATATACAATATTTCAGAAGTAATAAGTTATAACTAAAAGACAAATAGAAGATATAAAATTAGATAATTATTTTCAAATATTTGCTTATTCTTTTTACATACAAATGAACTAAGGTTAATATTTATTCATTTTTTTCTTTATCAAACTAGCTTAAACCTTGATTTGGTGTTTTAAAGTATTTTTGTTTGATAATCTGTATTTTATATGAGATTTTAGAAAATTAACACAATTTTCAGATTTCTCTGAAAAAATGGTGTATAACTGCTATCAGCAACAGAGTCAGCTATAAAGGTTTTTAAAAATTATTTTTGATTTCTTCTTAATGAAAAATGCACTATAATTTGTTTTTGAGTTGTTCAGTGGAAGTTCATGTTCCCCCAGTGTGTGGTCTGCTGTTTTTGACTTTCAGAGAGTCAGAGCCCATTTTAGAACAATTCATTATTTTGGAAAGTTTTCTTATAAATGGAGCCAATTTTCCATTTTCATATGTCTGTGCATACATGCCTGCAGCTGTGGCACTGTGGCATCTGATCTCATCAGATCTCAGAAGCTAAGCAGGGCCGGGCCTGATTAGTACTTGGATCGGAGACCACCTGGGAACACCAGGTGCTGTAGGCTTGGGAGACGAACATGGCAACCCCTTCCCAAAAATCAATCAGCCATTGAAAACCCTATGGACAGCAGAGAAGCAGTAACAATATTGTTTCGCTTGTTGTAAGTAGGGTCGCTATGAGTTGGATACCGACCCAATGGCACCTAACAACAACAACAACATGCGTACATGTTCATTTTAACTCAGTGATTTTCATATGTGTTTCACTTTACTTGCTGATATTTTACTGGAACCTTTGGGCATAGAGTGGTTGTATGACTTTCTCACACTGTCTCCATGTCTCTTAATTCTGTCCTTTCTTCTGTGATGCTGTCCTCTGCTTTCTCTGAGTTTTCAGGTAGTTTGTTTTAATTTGTGAGATGTTTGTCTTTTTGCCTTGTGCTGAAAACAGTCCTTCTATGATAATAACTCTGCTTAGATTATCTTCTTGATTTTTAAAAACATGTAGGCCAGGGATGTAGCTCAGTGATAGAGCATTTGTCTAGCATGTGTGAGGTTTTGGATTTGAGACCCTGGGTTTGATCCCCAGCATCTGCTCCCCCCATAGAAAAAGGGCCTTTAGGTATGAAAGAAATATGGCAGTAATTGGAAGTAGTTTTGCAGATGGCAAATAGCTTTTCCTTTCTATGATATCCTTGGCTTGCTTCTGTAATGTATAATGTTACGTTGCTGATACTTCTTATTGTATGTAAACATGAATAACCCCAAATATTGACAATTTGGGTCCAGTCCTTTCTGGCTCCTGGATTCTAGGCCAGGGCAAATAAGTTCCTCTACTGTTCTTAGATTACTGTTTTCCCCTTAGAGATTCATCAAGTATAATATGGGGGTAGTAAAACTATAATTTCCTTATTAAAGGTTTATTGCAAGTACTTGTATGTTGGTTTCTTTTAGGCCTGGCAACTATGACTGTGAGTCACTTTCCTTTACAGTTATCTCACCACAGGGTGAGCTGTTGTGCATCATTCAAAACGTTCTATTCACTCTGTTTGTGTAGAAGTAAATAAACAAACAAACAAAAAACTGGGAGATATTGTAGGACTCAACTGCCACTATATGTGAAGCTTTTTATCCTATTGTTTTGAACAAACAGTGATAGAGTATACTTAAACTATTGAAAAACCAAAAGCCATTGTGTTATTAGTCTGTAATCAGATTCAGCCACACATGAAAAGTCAAAAGACAATGTAGGCTGAGCAAGGCCAACCTGCCAGCACCCCCCAGTGGGAACCCTTAGATTGCTGGAGTCACACTGCATATAATGGAAACATCTGGAAATGAGGCTAGGGAAAGATAAGATGGGAATGAAAAAAAAAAAGTCACCCTCAGAATGGAGACAGTACAAAATTTTAAAATATGGAAAATAGAAGAGGAGCGGTGGGGAGGGAGAAGGGTTATGAGGGGGCAGTGCGGGGTGAATATGAGCAATGTACGAGGACACGCAGGGATGGAAATGTCATAATGAAGCCCATTAAGTTGTACACTAACTAAAACACATTACTAATGAAAACTTAAAAGGAAGTCTGCAAAATAATTTATTTCATCTGTTTTGCAATTTTCAAAGGTCAGGGAGGTGCTAAGACAGTTATAAAAATTTGTTCATTATAATGGCATCACTGAGCTAAGTACTTTTCTTGTGAAAGTTAATTGTACCAACTCCATGGGGTAAGTTCCATTATTTTCTCCATATATAAAATGGATATGTTGAAATTTCACAGTTTAAGTAACTAGACTGGGGGTCTATCAGGGACTACAAAATGGACTGGCTGAGTTCAGCATCTATACTTCATTCTTTTCCTACTATATTCTCTACTAATAATTTTTTTATCTTTTTATCTAATAACAATTAGGCTTTCAGTATGTTTTCCTTCATTGTCTGTTAGACTGACCAAATCATTTCTTATTACAATAGAAGAAAGCATGTCATATAACTTTGAAATATTAAATATCTCTTCACTAGGTGCCTGCAGCCGTAGCCCTGTGGTATCCGATCCCGTCAGACCTCAGAAGCTAAGCAGGGTTGGGCCTGGTTAGTACCTGGATGGGAGACCGCCTGGGAACACCAGAAGCTGTAGGCTTGGGAGAAGGACCTGGCAACCCCCTCCCAAAAATCAATCTGCCACTGAAAACCCTATGAACAGCAGAGAAGCACTGACAATAGTGTTTCCCCTGTTGCACAGAGGGTTGCTATGAGTCGGATACCGACTCGACGGCACCTAACAACAACAACAACTTCACTAGGTAGAAAGAATAACCATTTGATGTAAAAATACCATTAAGTGTCAGCCCAGTGGCAGAGCACTTGCAAATCATGTACAAGGCCCTGGGTTGAACGTCCAATTACTGCCAAAATCAAAACCCTATTAAATGGATTGTATCTGTTTTAGTGCTTTGAAAATGTTGCATTACTTAAAAGCAGATTGATTTAAGACAGTCTAATATCATGGGTGCCTGCAGTGGTACCACCTTGGCATCCAATCCTGTCAGATCTTGGAAGCTGAGCAGGGTCTGCCTGGTTAGTACTCGGATGGGAGATTGCTTAGGAACACCAGGTGCTGTAGTCTTGGGAGAAGGACCTGGCAGCCCACTCCCTTCCCCAAACAGCCATTGAAAACCCTACAAACAGCAGAGAAGCACTAACAATAGTGTTTCATCTGTTGTATGTAGGGTCACGATGAGTTGGACACCGACTTGAAGACACCTAACAATAACAAGTAATATAAAATGGATGCATAACCTTCATTATAAAGTAGTCTCTAGGAACTGTTCTGAAGTATATATTTTAATTCTTAATGGCTTTTTGTTACATAGTAAGGATTTAAATGGTTACATAGATGTTCTTAAGCTTTTTATGTCAGCATCCTCTGCCACATTATGCAGGATTTTTCGGTTGACTTTCTGCTTTTCCTCAAACCCAAAATGAAAATCACAGAAGAGGGAAAAGTATGTCCAAATATGGCCATTTATTCTTATCTTCTCCTTCCTTCCTTCCTTTCTTCCTTCCTTTGTTTTTCTTCTTTCTTTTCTTTTTATTCTTTCTCTCTTTCTCTCTCTCTCTTTCTCTCTCTTTCTTTTCTTTCTTTCTTTCTTTCTTTCTTTCTTTCTTTCTTTCTTTCTTTCTTTCTTTTTTCCTCTTCCTTTTTTCTTTCTCTCTCTTTCCTTCTCCTTCCTTCCTTCCTTCCTTCCTTCCTTCCTTCCTTCCTTCCTTCCTTTCAGGATCTCTTTGTAACCCAGCCTGGCCTGAAACTTGCTATGCAGCCCAGGCTTGCGTAACCTTGAATTGATGTCAAATCCTCCTGCATTAGGCTTCTGACTGAGTGCTGGGATTACAGGTGTGTGCCACCATGCCTGGCTTTTGTTTCTGTCTTTATGTATACATTTTTACATTTGCCTGAACCCCAAACCATACAGGGTGAAAGTAACATAAAATTTTTGTTGTTGTTGTTTTGTTATGTGCCGCTGAATCGATATCCGACTCATAGCGACCCTCTGTACAACAGGGGAAACACTATTGTCAGTGCTTCTCTGCTGTTCATAGGGTTTTCAATGGCAGATTGATTTTTGGGAGGGGGTTGCCAGGTCCTTCTCCCAAGCCTGCAGCTTCTGGTGTTCCCAGGCGGTTCCCATCCAGGTACTAACCAGGCCCGACCCTGCTTAGCTTCTGAGATCTGACGTGATTGGATGCCACAGGGCTAGGATTTAGCTCACTTGGTAGAGTGCTGTGCTCGAGTCTCTGAGGTCCCCGAGTTCAATTTCCAGCACCACAAAAATGGGAGAAGGATGTGGCAACCCACTCCCAAGGCAATCCTGAAACAATCTGCCATTGAAAACCCTATGAGGGTTGCTATGAGTCGGACATGACTCGACGGCACCTAACAACAACAACAACAAATTTTTGGCTTGGAAAAATATTTGTTTTATGAAGTAATTGTCACTAAATATTTTTCGATCGACAAACTGGTAACTTTCAAATGGTTTTGAATGATATTTCTGCAAATGTAAATTTGACAAAATTCAGTCAATTTCAATACACATATTGTGAGTCTAGGAAAATAATACCTAGGAGGATTTTATTAAGCAATATAACTTTGAATCATTTTAGTTCTGATTAGCTTCTCCCTCAATAGTTTTTAGTCTGTGTTTGTTTGTGACATTAATTTTGCCCAGAATTGCTTTATTGAATTAGTTTTATATTTTGTTTTTAACATGTTGTAGTATTTACATTCTTTTGCTTTATATTTGTAAGATATATAATTCTTAACATAATTGAACATAGGACATATGTATTTTAATATCTATAAAATATATATTAATTTTTGACTAATTGAAAGGACAAACAGTAAATAAGGAAATCTTTTTTTTATCTATAATCTCCCCCAAATAATCTAAATATCTGATAAATTGGAATGATGCAAGATTTGTGGCTATGTGCAGATATAGATGAAACTCGGTATTAGAAAAACTCGGATAAAAAGATGTCAAATTAAGTCCAGTGAGTTCCCTGTAGGAAAATGGACTCTTAAGGGCTCCTGGGAGATAGAGATCAGAGGGCTATTCATGGTGCCTGGGCATAGCTGCTGTTCTTCAGGGATGTAGACTTGCTGACTTTGGGTTTGCATTCAGAATCAGTGGTAGAGTCAGAGTATCTTTAACTAATTCCTATGTAAGGGCATAGAGCACTTTAGGCAGGAAGAAATTAAGTTTCTCAGGTCTGACAGGATCATGGACAGCTGTGTGTCCTCTTATGGACTCTGGAGGCTACGCAGCATTGCACTGACATTGTAACACTGGTTTTCCAGCATAGAACAAAGTACAACCACCATGCTTCTGATAACTTTGCAGGCAGATTTTAATTAAATTCAGGACTTAATTTATACTTACAGTGAATTTGCAGGAATGATTGTGTTATATGTGTATGTTTGAATGGGAGGAGTGGTTTTGTTTTGAAAAATATTTATGTTAATTGATTGCATTGAAAATATATAATTTTATTTATTTATATATTTATTTGTCTTTGCCGTACTGAGGGATTGAACCCAAGTCCTCATGCATGCTTTTGCAAGCACTCCAACATTGAGCTGCACCCCCATCTCATTTTTAACTTTTATTTTAGGACAGGGTTTCCCTAAGTTATGGAGGCTGCCTCTGGCCTTGAACTCACAATCCTCCTGCCCCCACCTCCCAAATCACTGGAATTATATGAAAATATACATTTTCTGTCTTAGAAGGATATAATTCATTTCAGTCTGTTTTCTTTACAGTCATAATTCAATGATTTCCTTTTGTTTTATATTTTAGAAAGTTTGTTGGGTACGCTGTGCTCATGTTTTCTAATGTCAAAATTATAATTTGTATTGTTTGTATTTTATCTCTGGTTAATATGTTTATAAAGGCTTGTCTTTTCATTAGATTAGGAGTCACCTCTCCCTCCACTGATAGTCATTTCTCATATGCAACTTTTGCTTTCTACTGAGTGTATAGTGAAGTGGCAAAGGAAGTGAACTGAATAGAATCAACCTGAATTCCAAGTGAAGATTCTAATACTAGAACTATGTGCTTGTGTCTTGCATTATAACTGTGGCTAAGCACTGGCCAGTGCTGTATTCATAAACTTCAGGTGTATAAAAGGAAAATAACAGCACACTGTCCCTCTAGTTGTTGTTAGGTGCCCTGGAGTCGATATCCAACTCATAGTGACCCTACGTACAACAGAAGAAACAGTATTGTCAGCGCTTCTCCTGTTCATAGGGTTTTCAATGGCAGATTGATTTTTGGGAGGGGGTTGCCAGGTCCTTCTCCTAAGCCTACAGCACCTGGTATTCCCAGGCAGTCTCCCATCCAAGTACTAACCAGATCCCACCCTGCTTAGCTTCTGAGATCTGATGGGATGGGACACCAAGATGGTACAGCTGCAGGCTGTGCCGCTAATAGAAAGTATCTCATTGGTAGTAGTAGCTCTAATGCCTGGGTTGATTTCTTAATGAGTACTACTATTCTTTCAAAGCTCTGATGATGCACGGATCTTTAGAATACAAATTGATGGGGCATATCTTGCTTGTCTTTCACATTTCCTATTTTTCCTGTTGATGTATACGTATAAAAATGTTTTTAATTATTTCAACTGGAGTGTCATCAAGAAAGGAACTTAAGAAAATCAATAAGAGAGCTGGGTGCCGTGGCACACCCCTGTAATCCTGGCGGCTTGGAAGGTGGAGGCAGGAGGATTGCAAGTTCGAGACCAGAGGCAGTCTATGTAATTTAGCGAGACCCTGTCTCAAAAAGTAAAAAAAGGGGCTGGGGGTGGGGGGAAAACTCAGTGGTACAGCACTTGCAAAGCATGCAAGGGAGGGCCTGGGTTCAACCCCCAGTACCATAAAAAAAAAAAAAGGATAAAGAAAAAGAAAGAAAAGAAATGTAAGGATCCATTAAAGTGAAATTTTCTTCTTATTTTATCACTTTTGTTGGCCTGAAGAAGAACCAAGATTTAGTTTCCTCATATCTTTCTCTTTATAAAAGTCTTATTCAAAGCCTTAATAGCAGTAGATGTTCATATGTTTCTAAGACATAAATTTTTTTCTTATCCAAAATTAGATTATTGTAAATAACAGTGTTAAGCTTCACTGTGCATAAGTTTTTAAATTATGCATTATTTATAAGTTATATATGCACACATATTTTACAAATGTAAATATTTACAAGTTACATAAAATTCCAGTTGACTGATTTTTAAGTATACAGTCTATAGTTTTTAATTAAAATCTATTTTATATGTTTTTAGGGAATTCCAGGATTTCCTGGAAACCAAGGGTTAATGGGCCAAAAAGTAAGTATTAATAAGAGCTGAAGGTTTGGGCCTGGGTTGACTTATTAAATGAGTAAAATGTGGTGCATTGTCTTCACATAGAATGCATTTTTACAACATTTGTTGTGACAGTTAATTATTCAAATATATAATTTCAGAAGCTATTAGTTTTTATTGTCTTTAAAAAGGTAATATTAATTTGGATTTGCATATATTTGTACTATTTTACTTGGTTAGTTTTCTATCTTGTATTCTAAGACAATATTTTTGGATAATTTACTTCATCCTGAACTTTACCATTACCTGTTCCTTTAGAACAGATATCTTGGTAATAAACTTCACAGTTTTCATTTAATTAAAAATTTCTTTATTTTACTCTTATTTTTGAGAGATAACTTTGCAGAATATACCATTCAAGGTGGACTGTTATGTTCTTTCTTAACAAATTGAGGATTCATTTCCATTGTCTCCTGGCTTCCATGTTAAGCATAAAAATTCTGACATTCTAATAATCATTCTTTTATAAGTGACCAGCTCCTTCTTTTTGGATTATTTTAAGGTATTTTATGTGTTTATAGTGTCCTTAGATTCACTACAATGTGTCTAATTGTGGCTTTCTCTTTATTCATTCTGCTAACTAGGAATCCAGTTTATTTCTTGTCAGTTTATTTCTTGTGGAATTATTTCCATTAATTATGGAAAAATTCAACAGTTATTTTCATATTGCTTCCACTCCATTGTCTCTGTTATCTCTTTCTGGAATATTTTATTGCTTCTAATTTTATATGCTTAGGAGAAGGACCTCTCAACCCACTCCCCAAAATCAATCCGCCATTGAAAACCCTATGAACAGCAGAGAAGCACTGACAATAGTGTTTCACCTGTTGTATGTAGGGTTGCTATGAGTTGGACACCGACTTGACAGCACCTAACAACAACAACAACAAAAATTTTATATACTATATCTCTTAATATCATATTAATATATTTTCATATCTTTGATTCTGTCTTACATTTTCGTTAAAAATTTCAGCTATATCTCTTAGTTTTCTTATTCTTCTTTTACTGTGTCAAAGCTGTTTAAATTATAATTGATTCTAAAATGTTGTATGCAGGCATATTTTCACTTATAGAAGTTTTAATTTTTAAAACTATGTCTTTAACAGGGCTCAGTGGTGCATGCCGCTAATCCCAGCAACCTGGGAGGCAGAGGCAGGAAGATCTAGAGTTTGAAGCCAGAGACAGCCTGTGTAATTTAGTGAGACTCTATATCAAAATCAAAAATAAAAAATAGGCTGGGGGTGCAGCCCAGTCATGGATTGCTATGGGTTCAATCCCTTAGTACCACAATAAATAAATAAATAAAATAAACAAACTCTATCTGTTTACAACCTCTTATTATATTTTAAGTCCTAATAGTCCTTCATGATTCTACTTTTTCTTAATTTTTAAAAATGTCATATGCAGTTCTGAATTCTATTCCTAACAATTCTAGTATTTGTACTTTGTTACTTGTTATTTTTATTCACTCTGTCTTGTGGCTTTCTGTGTCCTGTTCCCTTATTGTTGATTGTGAAATATTGCTTCCTTTTAATTTAGTGAGGGCCCTGGCAGCCTAACTGAGGAATAGAGAATTGACTCTTAGTAGTCATGGATACCATTTCAGTCCCTGCTTGAAAGTCATTGAATTGTTATAAGTATTGAAATTTTCTGCCTCTTCCCCATGCCTGAATAACATTCAGTTTTCTGTCAACTAGCGTGTTCTCACAAACAATCCACCCTTCTTGGGTAGAAACTTCTACCTTTGGCAAGATTTCTACATAGTTCCCAATCCTCATAATTATAGCTCCAACTCAGAGTGTATTTTACTAAAAAACAGATTGTTGAATATTCCCCCTGCTACTTAGATTGTTGAATATTTCTCCAGCACTTTTTCACAAAGGATGTCCTTTTCAGAGTTTTGTTCTGAAATTAGTCCCATAGCATATCTTGTTGTTGTTAGGTGCCGTCGAGTCAAGTCCGACTCATAGCGACCCTATGTACAGCAGATCGAAACACTTGCCGATTCTGTGCCAGGCAAACGATCTTATTTAAGTTGAAGCCCATTGTTGCAGACACCGTGTAAATCCATCTGGTGGAGGGTTTTCCTCTTTTGCGTTGACCTGCCACTCTCCCAAACATGATGTCCTTCTCCAGGGATTGATCTCTCCTGACTACATGTCCGAAATATGTAAGACGCAGTCTGGCCATTCCTGCTTCCAAGGAGCACTCTGGTTGCACTTCTTCTAGGACAGATTTGTTGGTTCTTTTGGCAGTCCATGGTATATTCAATAGACGTCTCCAGCACCACAATTCAAAAGCATCAATTCTTTCTCTGTCTCTCTTGTTCAGTGTCCAGCTTTCACAACCATATGATGCCACTGAAAATACCATGGCATGAGTCAGACGCACCTTCGTCGTCAATGTAACATCTTTGCTTTTCAATACTCTAAAGAGATCTTTGCCACAGCTTTTCCTAGAGCAATGCGTCTTTTGATTTCTTGACTGCTGCTTCCACGGGTGTTGATTATAGAGCCAAGCAAACAAAATCTTGGACAACCTCAATCTTTCCTCCATTGATTGTGAAGTTGTGTGCTGACCCAGAAGTAAAGATTTTAGGTTTGTTGAAGTTTAGTTGTAACCCGTATTGAAGGCTATGATCTTTGATCTTCATCAGTAAATGTTTTAAATCCTCTACACTTTCAGCAAGCAGAGTGGTGTCATCTGCATAACGCAGGTTGTTAATGAGTCTTCCTCCAATCTTGATGTTGCATTCTTCCTCATAAAGTCCAGCTTCTCGGATTATTTGCTCAGCGTATAAATTGAAGTGATAGGGTGAAAGTATACAGCCCTGACGCACACCTTTGTCAACTTTAAACCACTCAGTGTTTCCTTTTTCTATTCGAACAACTGCCTCCTGGTTCATGTACACATTTCTCATGAGCACAATTAGGTGTTCTGGTATTCCC
>VMDO01021583.1:0-35137 GCA_007922755.1 Pedetes capensis | reverse complement strand
TGTTTTGACAAGAATGAAGCAATAATAACTAATAACTTTATTTTTCATAATTAAATTGATTCAGTTGAGCTTGATCAGATGGTCTTATGTTAGTTATGATTCCCTTTAACAGATTGTACATTATATGTCATCAATCAGATCAACTTAATGACTAAACGGAATTACAACATTTTTCATGCTAAGACTTATTATGGTAATTGTTATTTTGTATCTGATTATTCTAAGTTTGTAAGAGACATACTAGTTGTGATAATTCAAGCAATTATGATTCTGTATTTTTTTCTTTTCTCAACAAAAATAAATGGATATTATCAATATATTCTTAGAGGTCTGAAAATATCTATTCCATTGTCTGATAATTCAACTATCAAGATCCACAAGAAAGTACTATTGCCTTTTATATCTTTTAAAAATTGTATTCAATCCCTTACTATACATTTCCCTTTGGATCATTTATCCTCAATTCAAACAAAATCATTTTATGTATAAAATAATTTTTTATTTCTGCTTTTGTCTATCATTAAATAGAATATCAGTTACACTTTCACTGAAATCTGCAATATGACTCTAACTGACCATTCTAATTCATGTCTACCATGTCTTTAGTTACCATAATAAGTTTGTACAATTTCTAGAAGCAGCTTTGAATATGGAATATTCCTTTTAGTGTTTTGTTTTGTTTTGTTTTTCCTTTTCTAGACAATTTAATGGAGTACAAGTGTAGGGAAAGGATTTTTCAAGGGATCTGTTTTGACCTGTATAAATACATATTTCATTCTTTCTCAATTTTTTTTTATCAAACTATTACCAGCTTAACACTGTGCAATGTTTCCCAGGCATGTTTGACTATTTTCTTTAAGAATCTCCACTTTGATCATCCATATTTCACCTATATAAGGATCTTTGCAGATCTTTGCTATTCATATACTATTTACTCTGGCTCTGTACAAAGCTGATGCTATGTCAGGACAGAAAGGAAAAACAGCAGCAGCATCTTTGGGGACAATAGAAAAAGAAGAAAGGAAAGACTTTACTAGACATTTGCTTGTTTGAGTCAATATGGTAAGGATTTTGGATATATCATTGCATGTTATCAGTATATTTTATAAACTCCCCATCTTAGCTTAATCATCTTTTAATTCACACTTATTTTTCATTTTCACTTTAAATTTCTCTAACCTCTTAAATATACAAGTTTATGAGCCAGAGTACTTATTCTATGTCCTTATTGTAGCATATATTAGACTATATGCCTGCGTCTCTGTGGGTTAGGTTCCAACAAGTGGTGCCCGACTCATAGTGACCTCCATAAGGGTCTCAATGGCTGATTACTTCAGAACTTGCGGTTGTTTCAGGAGTGGGCTTCCAGGTCCTTCTCCCAGTTTTCTGCAGTGCTGGGGATCTAACCCAGGGCTGCAGAGTACACACAGCAAGCACTCTACCAATTGAGCTAAACCCCAGGCCCCAAAAAGGTGTAGCCAAGGCTAGCCCCAAACTGGAGATCCTTCTGCCACATTCAGCAAGTTCATTACAGGCAGCAAAATACTCTTGGTAGGTGCCATAGAGGAGCCTCTGACTCATAGCCAGCTTTGTAGGGTTTTCAGTGGCTGATTGTTTTGGGATTACTTCAGCCTTCTTCCTTTTTTTATTTTATTTTATTTTATTTTTTTATGCTGGGAATCAAACCTGAGTCTGCAGAAATTGCCTCATGGCACTTGGTCAACTGAGCTAAATCACAGCCCTAGCTCCTTGGAATCATTCTATTCCCAACACATAACACAGTGTTTCAAGCTTAATATTTACTTACTGAATTAATGAATGATGTTAACAATTTAGGAAGTTGTGGGGGGTTCTTGAAATAAGAAGAATTATAAACCAGTTCAGATTTTCCAGGAATCAGATGCCAAGAGAAAATCCCATAGGATAAACAAGACATGAAATAGGAAGAGCCTTCAGGTCTTGTGGAAACTTCACACCAGTTAAAGGAGACCGAACAAGAAGAATGATGAGGGAAGAGGAATATCAGACAGCAGTGTGGGGTTGAGAAATTCTCAGACATGCTGAACAAGCCCAAGAATAATGTCTTTCACAGGAGTCCACGGTGAATAGAACTGCAAGGCCCTAGTTAACCTGTCTTGCTCAGCTCTCTTCAGGCAGCAGCGTGGGGAGAACCTGACCTGTGCACTAACATGGCAGTAGCTCTGACACCAAGTGGCTTGAGTCACCCACTGACCACACTCCTCCTAGAAGTTTCTCCTGAATGCAAAACTGAAAGGAATACCTTCTAGACTTCCAAGCACTATTTCAAATTTTCTCAGGTATAAAAGAAATTTAGGATCTAATTTAGCAGGAGATCAAGAGGTAAAATAATTCATTAATTAATAAGTGATGACATCTATTTTCTGTTTGTTTTCTAGCTCTGTTCTCTGCTTTTATTAGTTTCACCTTCACCATCAACTCTGCAGAAAAACATTGGCAGATACTTAGAGGAATCATGTGCACATACTACAATACCCAGCCTGCAGCAGTAGCACTGTGGAGCCCTATCCCCTCAGGTCTCGGAAGCTAAGCAGGGTTGGGCCTGGTTAATACTTGGATGGGAGATCACCTGGGAACACCAGGTGCTGTAGGATTGGAAGAAAGACCAGACAACCCACTCTCAAAAACCAATCAGCCATTGAAAACCCTATGAATAGCAGAGAAGCACTGACAATAGTGTTTTGTCTGTTGTACATAGGGTCGCTATGGGGTCAGATGTAGATTCGACAGCACCTAACAAAAACTACAATATCCAAGAAGACAAAACATATTTTCTTGCATCTCTCTTTTGAATTCATGAGGAAACTCCCCATCATTTGTCTTTGTACTGAATTGGGCAGCATAACAAATTTTTGTGCACTCATTAATAAAGAGAATCAGGCTATACTTGAATATCACATCAGATATAAATCTGAGAATGGAACTGTCAACCCTGAGGAGTAATGATGGATTGAAAGGCTTGCATATACTGAATATGTTCTGTATAAAGAATAAAAAGAGATGAAATGTGCGTTGGCAGCTAAACAATAGCATATGCTACTGATGAACATCTGGACAGCCATTTTAAGTTCTGTTAGAAAATTTATTAGAGAGACTGTTAGCTGAACACAAAATCAAGTTTCTCTTTTTCCTGTAGAATAAATTTGTACAATATTTAAAATCCTTTTCTACACATTGCTGTAGAAATATAAGATCCAGCTGCTGAAATATTTATATAATATTTACAGGCATGGTTCATATCAACCTTCAATTCATCATTTTTGATACTTACTTTTCAGCCTTTCTATTTGGCTATTGTCAAAACAATCCTTAGAGTAACCTCTAGAGCTATGGGTTGTGCATGGTAAAATCATAGATGGAAGAGGAATGGGTCTTTCAGTAACCCTGTAGGAAATCACAAATAGTATCCCTATTGTATAAACCAGGAATAACTTTTATTATTTTAAGATTTGAAGATTTCTTGATCTCTGCATTATTGCTATCTCAGTTTTTATAGGAAATAAAACATCATTAAAAATGTTTAAAGGGGCAAATCTTATTGACATCTACAAAGTATTTTGCTTCTTACAATATCATATCGCCAAACTTTAATTTTGTAGGGGGAAAAAAAGCTACTCTCCATATCTAGCTTGAAGGACTATGTCTTGTCCAATTTTATACTCTTCCTATTTCCAAACTATACTTTGAATGTGCACATTTAATAAATTATTGCTGAATGTCAATAACTTTAAATTTAACCTTGCATTTTGAATCCTATGCTTATACTAAATGTAATACTAAATTCTACTAGTGTTTTCTTCAAAATAGTTCTCTATGTTTTCCTTATTTTTAATTTGCTTTGCATTATCCTGTACAGACCCATTTCCTGTCCCTAATGACAATGCAATAAAAGTTTTACTATTTCTATCACATATATTTACAAACTTGAAACTTATATGTATCATGCTCTCATTGTTATTTATGTATTAGTTTTACTTCCCTAGTTATATAATTCTTTATTCAGGAGGGTTCACACATACTGCTTCAGCATTTCATAGTACCCTGAATAACACTATGCATGATTTAAGGTCTATATTAGAGAATCAGTAAAACAAAAATTGGGGAATATAACCTATAATTGCATATGAGGTTTACTACATATTAATCAAAGAGTTCCATAAATTTTGTAAGTTGATGAAAGTATCAAAGGTGATATAATATTTGCACAAAGGAAATATCAAATGCCATATTACTCTTACCCCATCAATGCTTATCAATAAAGGAGAAAAAAAGAAAATCAATTAAACATATATAATTAAGTCAAAATTTAAAGACATTGCTGACTTGTAGTACAAATATCAAGATTTTTATTTTTATAAGCCTAAAACTGAAATGGGAAATTGTAAGCAGTTGACAAGTAAGTCTTTTGCATCAGCAACTATTAATAATAGTTTTTCAATACAAAATGTAATGTATCTGAGATTGATAAATATTTTAGAACTGAATAGCGAGGAAGCCATTAAGGTAATGCCACAATTTTTATTCTTTCTAAAACCTAACATAATTTAAGGTTATGAAGAGCTTTCTTTCTCAGCAGAAAAACACATCACCATCCCACTATATTTTTAAAAAAAAGAAAAAAGAAGATATCACAATCAATCTTAATACACAATCGAGTATTGATTATTTTTATTAAAACCTCAGTATAGTAACCATAATGGCTCAATTAAAATTATCTTCATGTTCTTGGAAGTTTTAACATATGATGTGCAAAAATTGGGTGTAGTAAGTTATGTAGGGATAATCTAACTATTCAAAAGAATTGATGCAGAGCTCTTATCACTGGATAATTTTAATTTAACAAATGTTTCATCATCTGACCAGTAGATAGTTTCCATTCACACCTCCAAATCATTGTTGTCTTCACCTGCTCTATAGGTACCAGATACACATTTCATGCTTTCATAATATCTAGAAATGGTATTACATTTGGAATGTGGTGAAATACCTTTTTACTGACTTACTTAAAATGTGTCATTTATGTATTCAGTGAAATTACTTCTTCATTTCAAAACTGTTCTGTTGTTGTTAGGTGCCACTGAGTTGGGTCTCACTCCTACAGAATGTATGTACAACAGAACAAAATAACACCCCAACACTGGGCCATGCTCAGCACTATTGTCTGTACTTCTCTGCAGTTCATAGGGTTTTCAATGGCTGATTTTTAGGGGAGTTGCCTGCAGGATCCTTCTCCCAAGCCTATAGCACCTAGTGTTCCCACACAGTCTCCCATTCAAGGACTAAACAAGTCCAACCTTGTTTAGCTTCCAAGATCAGATGGGATCAGACACCAGGATGATATGGCAGTAGGCCCCAAACTGTTTATAAAAGAAAATAGAATTGGGTCATTATAAAATAAAAGACAAATATTTGTATCTTGATCCATTCTAAACATTAGTAACTCTATGAATTATGTGCATTTGAGTGGATTTTAAAGGATATAGAAAGAATATTATCTCTTTTTAAAAATATTCTTTATCAGTAAACTGTTCAGAAAATTCCAACAAGAGATTATAAAACAGGATAGAAATAATATAATCAGGTAAGCATGAATTATTCCAGGAAGTTAGTTTATTGAATATGAGACTATATGCAGACCTACTTCAGACAATGCCATTAAGTAGAGATAATAGAAAAGATTCTGAAAGAAGTAATCAGACAGGGACTGAGGGTACCCTTTGATAGGGGATACACACTGATACTTGGGAGTTAAAGTGAAAGATATTTCTAATGCTATTTAACTGTATCATCTCACTATGAATCCCATATTTTGCAAGAAATTTATTAAAGTCTACATTTATCATCCTCCTTGCACCTTTATGAGGGAATGTAAGTATTTTTGTAGTAAGGTATGTGAGCAGAAGCAATATGTGAAGAACCCAATTAATGTCCTTAAAAGAAATGTATGTATCCTTTTATTCCTCTTACCACTGTTAAGAGTGCATAGGCTGTTTTGAGTTCTCTCATACATGAAGAAGAAAACTGCCCAGGGACATAAAAGCACCCAAATAAATCAACACCATGGAGCAATCATAACATCACTGGAATTCTCATCAAATTTTTATGTGAAAAAGATATAAATTCTCTTAAGTCACTCTGTTTGTTTTTCCATAGAAACTAAGATGTCAGTAAGAAGTATTTTGAAAGTGTTTCCAATTAAATAGTGGCACACTGCTAAGTATTTTGTAGATGCTTCAGATGGTATTTTAAGCTTAGCAATTATATTTCACATACACATGTACATTTACCCACTTTAGGTTTCTTCCAGCATTGTGTGAAATGTGACATTGAAATCCCTATGTTATTTTAATATTCTTCTTACTTTGCTTTATTTTTATTTTAATAAAATGCTATGTTATTAAAACATTCAAAGCCCTATAGGAATATTATATTTTAGGTTATTGTCCACTACTGTATCTTGAGTTGGAACTCTGACTTTTGAATCAAAATATGATATATACCATACATATGTGGGAGACACAAATCTTAAGCACAAACTATACTATATTCTAAAATGTAAAATGCCAATGTTATCACAATCTGTGTAAGTATGAATTGAATATTACTAAAATCTTCAAGTCTCTTTTTCAAACCCTCTAAGTCATTACTATATATAGCCATTATTCTAACTTTTATTTCATGAAATAGTTTCACTGGATACAGTATTGAATTTCATATAATCATCCAGTAGATAATAGTTTCAGTCTGGTTTAAATAACAATGCACAATACAGGGTAAGTCTTCTTAGCCAAAGCAATGGTGTCAACAGCAGCAGGAGCAAAGAGAATGTCTTCAGAAATCTTACGGGGAGTACAGAGCACACAGTTTCTCCTTCACAACAGCCATACTCAATTTGGGTTGACATTTAGTCTGAAATTAAGAAAGATTAGAATGCATCATCTGCTCTTGTTTTTTGTTTCCAGTGTAGGAGTTTACTAGCTTCCTTCAGCTTCCCTTCATCCTGAATAATTTTAGTGGTCCCTTTTGCTCTTTCAAATTTTCCAATGGTTTTGTAACTATTCTTAACATTATACTATTCCTCCTTTACAAATTCTATTTTGTGGACTGGTATAAAATCTATTTTTCAACTTCTGGCATAAAACTATTGCATTATCCTTCATTCATATATCAATTTAAATCCTTGTCTTAGGACTCTATATTCCTCGTATTCACAATAATGTCTCCTCTTTTTCTTAATTTTTCTCATTCATATTTATTATATATTGTATACTATGTTTTTAAGAAGCTAGATTTTACATGTATTTTGACATTGCTATTGTTATTTAAACCAGACTAAAACTATTATCTACTGGATGATAATATGAAATTCAATATTGTATCCAGTGAAACTATTTCCCCATTGTTACTCTCACTGGTTTTGAATCTGCTGATGTGGCAGTGGTCAGTTATAACTGATGCACGGACATCAGCTTAGTCTCATAAACAGGTTTTTACTAAATGCAGTACCAGGGTTAAGGTTTATTTTTCTATTTCCATCTCACTCTTCCATCACTAACTTGCTAACTGGTTAAACTATATACCTAACTCCAGTTCCTTACAGCAAGTTGCTAAGCCTCTTATGATCTCTCTCTCTCTCTCTCTCTCTCTCTCTCTCTCTCTCTCTCTCTCTCTCTCTCTTTCTCTCTTTCTGCTTCCCATGTAGCTTCTTTTTGCCTTCTTCTTCTTAAGTTTCCCCTTCTCCTACTCCTCCAACTCTTATTCCTCCACCATCTACTACCTGCCACATACAGATCTCTTTCAGTGCACACACATCAAATAGCCACTTCCTCTTATGATCTTGGGCTGGGGGTTAGCTCAGTTGATAGAGTGCCTACTCTGCACTCTCTGAGGACCTGGGTTCAATCCCCAGCACTGCAAAAAATGGAAGAAGGATGTGACAGTCCTCTCCTAAAAACAATCCCAAAACAATCAGCCATTGAAAACCCTATAAGGATCACTATTAGAACCAACTTGAGGGCACTTAACAACAACAACCTATGATCTTACTCAATTTATATAATAGGCTTAGGTTCTTGCTTTGTAGCAACAGTGCTATTCCATCTTTTCTCAGCCAATTGAGACATACATATTCATGTTGTAAAATCCTTAGATTTAATCAAGCAAATCCTATTGGTTTGTACTCATTTTATAGTTTTAACAATTTTCAACCCCACTGCAAATTACTTATTTTTAAACTTCTCTTCTTATCAATGCTATGCCCTAACCCTTTCACAATCTTCTCATAAAAGCAAAATACCGTAAGAACTTTTAAAGTATTTTTATATAAGTATACAAACTTTTATATATTAATTGAATTCTGTGGAACATGTCATAAATAACATTCTAAAATACAATTATCTTTAATTAGAAATTGGTAATAATTTTGGTGAAATTTAGTTCAGAACATTTTACGTAGAGTGAAAATGTATTTTGCTGCAAAAAGTGATCAATCTAAAATTGTGTAAGTAAATACAGAGGTAACACAAAGAATTTAGTGTGTTTATGCTTTGTCTAGGAAAATACCATGAATAGTAAATACAAATTTATGCTTTAAGGAATGAAAAGTTATATACTGATTTGCCTGAGAAAGTCACAAAACCACCAATTTTGACATACAGCAAATAATTATTACTTATTTGATTATGGGTGGAAATCATTGCTTTCTACCTAAAGTAACAATTAAAGTGGAAAAGCAGTACTGTCCTATATTCTAAGTAGCAGCAAAGAGTTGATACCATGCTAAAACTTGGAGAGTATAATATACCTACCGTATATACCATCCAGTAAAGACAGAGTAAATAATATATGGTTTGAATGTCTGAAAAGTTATCAGAAGTGAAGTAGTAGACAATATTAGGTAAATTTATTCAAACCTTAATATAGGATATGCTTAGATAGACAGTAATTTATACTGTCTTTGCAGTTTTCCTTATACATTTCTAATATTTCTTTATGGGACTGGTTTTCTCGCTAACAGTTATTTTTATAGATCCTTAAAAATTATAGTTTCCTCCAAAAAGCTCAGTTTTTATTGTAAGCAACTAAAAATGCTAAATTAATAAAATAGTATGTTGATCATTTCAATGAGAAAGAAAAAATTCTAAGGTTAATGTGAAAATCTTTTTGAGCCTTATTTTTGTAAGCAATTTGCCAATAGATTTGCCATGCATGGTTATGTTGAATGGGGATTGAAGTTGTTGAAATACAGAAGTGAGCTAGTTTTTAATTATGCTGAGTGATGCCTTGAAGCATATTTATGTGATATTTTATCTATTGTTTAATATTGTGCCCTATGAATTACTTATATGGGAGGAAGATCAATATCTTTGAAAGTATTACAAATAGTTATATAATTCAACTAGAAATTGCCTTGTTTATTTGCCAACATTATCATTGTCCTTGAAAAGTAAATAGTAAAGACAATTCCAACTTCTATTAATATGCATTTCTTTTCAATTGACTCAAAAGCCTAAATTTTCTGAAAACTTTTTATTGATTTCATCATATGCATTAAATATGAATATTCTAATACAAGAATATACAATATCACCCTCATTACCCTCCAGTCCACCTCAATATTTACTAAAAATCTCAATAACACATGAATAACAGAGGCATTTGCTACATAATACCAACATTCCATTCTCTCCTTAAGGTTCAATGCATAAACCATTAGAATTTTGCTGCCATGGTTATGCAAGATTGTCCACAATGCTTGATTACCTGGAGAGAACTACGTGCTTAAGCAATAGTTAAAGCAAACATTACCTATTGTTTCATTGAGATTTATGCAGGCAACGAAATACTATTCACTCAAAAACATTTACTGAGATGTGTTAAAAAGTAAATTTGGGCATACTAAAGTATTAAAATGTATTTTATCAAGCAACAAATTATAAATCTGGTAGCTCTGAAGTAGAAATCTTTCAGGAACTGCACTCCAGGAACATAAAGGAAAGCTTTTGTAGAGGAGCACAGAAGTAAAGCAAAAATGATATTGGACTGGTTACAGTTACATGTTGTTGTTGTTGTTGTTGTTATTGATGTTGTTAAGTGCTGTTGAGTTGGGTCTGACTCATAGTGACTCTGTATATAACAGTACAAAACCCAACACTGTGCCATGCCCGGCAGTATGGTCAGTGGTTCACTGCTATTCTTAGGGTCATCTATGGTTCATTGTTTGCAGTGCTGGGGATCGAACCCAGGAACTACAGAGAATGTGAAGGGGCACTCTACCAACTGAGCTAAACCCTAGCCCTACAGTTCCATAGTGACATTATTTGTTCTCTCCCATCAAAAAGGCCCCAATTATATAATTACAAGTTTGCTGACTGTTTTTGATTGAACTGAAGTTCTCTTTTTAATAGAGGTGTTTATGAGAAATAGCTCAACTTAAGTTTTTATTTATGGTAGCAAAGCAAGCAATTTTCAGGTTATTTTTAGGGGGCCTGTTTAATTGCTCATGGATTCTTCACACCTGATCTACATTATTTGACTTTATGAGTGATTTCTTTTTTTTTTTTTGCTTTTGCCTCTCTCTCTCTCTCTCTCTCTCTCTCTCTCTCTCTCTCTCTCTCTCTCTCTCTTCCCCCCCCCTCTCTCTCTGTGGTACTGGGCGTTGAACCCGTGGCCTCACATTTGCATGCTCTGGAAGTGCTGGACCACTGAGCTTCACCCTCAGCCCATTTTTTAACTCTTTGAGACAGGGTCTCGCTAAATTATGAAGACTGCCTCTGGTCTCAAACTTGTGATTCTCCTGCCTCCGCCTCCCAAGCAGCTGGGATTACAGGAGTGCTCCACAATGCCCTGCTCAGCAGTGGTTTCTTTAAATCTGCATTAAACATAAGATTCTCTGCCAGGTCCAGTTCCACTCATGATGGGTAAACTGAGTCCCCACATGAGGAAGGGTACCTTTAAAAGGGCATCAGAGGGAAAGTCCACCAAAAGGAGAAAAGTACCTCAAAGCCTTCAGAGGGAAAGTCTGCCAAAAGGAGAAGAGTATCTCCAAAAGAAGGTCTCTTCATGGAAAAGGACTTGGAACCTCCCCTTTTCTTTTTCCTAAATTTGAATTGGTCACTGTTTTCTTCATATTGTGGATTTCTGGGAAAATTATTGAAAAACAAGTAATGAATGTAAATATATAATCTTCTAATTCTGTGAGCATTCATATTGTGGATTTCTAGGAAAATTAATGAAAAACAAATAATAGATGTAAATATATAATCCGCTGATTCTGTGAACAATTCTAATTCAGAGCAGGAGTTAAGAAAACTCCCTAACAGGCCTGCAATAGAAAATTCTTGGGTAACTGCCAACACCATGAACTCCTTGAGTCAACATAGTACAAAAGCCTCCATGACAATTTAGTGTGGAGGTGCTTATCTATCTAAAGGCAGACCTTGGTTCCAGCTACAGAAAAAGAGTAAAGGCTGCTGTTCTGGTCAGCCTGACCCTCCACTGCTATTATGACTGCCAGGTGTGTGTAAAACTGCACATATTCTTACTACTTGCATGACCTAAGCCTAAAAAGATTGTATAAAAATCTAGCTATCCAAACAATAAACTGAACAGATTCACATTGCCTCCGAGCTACTGTGTCTGTTACCCATCGCCGACTCCTCATCTGCCTTTGGGAAACCCTGGATCCTAGGCTGCAGCTTGGACTGTGGCAATTCACATTTTAGTGAAAAAAATGAAAGAGATATTTAAAAATTTGAATTAAGTTGAAATGTCTTAAGCATCATAAATGGGCAGAACTACCAAAAATGTGTTTTGAAAATAGTCTGAGGCAATTATAAAGCATTGAAAAAATGGCAAGAGGCCAACAGAACAAATACTTAAAAGTTGAGGTCAAGAAAACCAGAGAGAAAAATGAAGTAGCTATAAGGGAATCTGAGTCTAAAACTGAAGTCATTTCCAGAAAACATTTAAATGTAATTATTATCTGAGGGTGAATGTCAGTGTGTGATTTGCATGGAGAAGGCCCTGGATTTGATCCCCATTGCATTAATAATAATAATAATAGTAGTAGTAATGATAATAACTCATTATGTACATTTCTATTAATTATGTATATTAAAAAGAAATGCTGTGTACAAAAAGTAGAGAACTAAAAATAAGGCAGAAATGAGGATGATTGAAAAAAATTATAATCTTGTGCCTATAACACTTTGATCTGGTGGATTGAGGATTTGGCATGTAATTATACACAATTTGGGTTATGACCCTGATCCATTTAAAAATCAGATCATTTCTAAAAATTAAGAGCTAAATGATTTACTTCAGGAATGCACATTCATTTCATTTATTTAGCTAAGAAATTGTCGTTTCCAAGATTATTCAAGAAGAAGAATAAAATATATATGTGTATATATATATATACATATATATATATATATTTTATTTTTTGCCAGTGTACACAATGTAAATATAACCACTAGCTCCACTAATGTTTCATATACAATCCACCCCCTCCCAAATGCAGGCATGTAGCATGATAAAGACATCTGCTGCATCTTTTCAAAGTATCGCATCCTCCTACATTTTTTTGAGGAAGGTAGACTTTTCTCCATCCCTTACCTTGTTCTTTCACATCTGAAAATGATGCAGGATAAAATTAAGGGACTATGAGTTAGGAAAGAAGCCTTCACTTTGGAATGTGGCTACATTTGCTGCTGGCTGAGTGTCAAGAACTTCAAAACAACTGACAAGATCAATAGAGACTACCTACATAGAGAGACAATGCTTGGTTTTCTAAGATATCTCAAACAAGAATGTTAAAAAAATAAATAAATAATTTCTCTCTGCTTAGGGCCAAAATGTTTGTGACCTTTGGGTTTAATCTTTTTATTGGCTCTGCTCTGTCTCTCATCCCTCCCATTTAACAAGGAACCTCATAAAACTGGTAGATGTTGCTAGGCAGGAAGAAAGGTGAAAAGGGGGCCCTCTGAAGCCATCTACTTCACAAGCACCATTTGATACATGCAAATATCAATATGTAAGCTTCCTCTGAAACAAATGGCATGATCAGTAACAACCTGGCAGATAACACCTTTTATGAATGTAGACAATGGGTACCTCTCAGGTCCTGACCGGGTGAGGAGGTGCCCTTTGAGAGAACACTCTTACAGTCTTAAAAGAAAAAATTCTTGCTTTACAACTTAAAGACCAACCTAAAGCAAAAAGAAAAGCAGATTTCAGGCACTTAATGGAAAATCTTCCCAGCTGCTTTAGAGTACTGGCCTTCTATTGCTAGGTGGAGGGTAAACCAGCACTGCCTTTTCCATAAGTAAATGATAAAAGTCCACAGCCTACTAGATAAGGTAAATTTCAGCTGACCAAAAGCTGAAAGGTAAATTGACAATAAATGCAGTTGGTTATTATCCCTGAGTTGAAGGCCACCCAAAAAACAAAGTTAACGCTTAACTGTTGACTTGCCCTAACCAGAACATAGCCAGTGACATCAGGTCACTAAGACTCATATCCTTTTTAAGGGTGATAAGTATTTCTTTCTCTTGCAGGTGGCTTTATATTTTAATTTAAAACTTTCTTAAAATATTTTGTTCAGTTTTGATTTCAAAATATATATTTAGTATCATTTTATAAACAAAATAAAAAAGTCCTGTATTGCAACTTATTCAATTGATAGTAATTAAAAATATTTAATATTAAAAGTGAACATCACTTCTTGATATTTTGAAATAAAACCACATTCATTAAACAAAATAAAAGATAAAATATTGAGTTTCAAAGTTAGTGTCACATTTTCTGTACTGCACATTGGAACACATTAAGCAGACATTTAGTTTGTGAATAAGATGTTTTCTTATCAAGTTTCAATGGGCAAATGTAATATCATTTTCTTTTTTCTGGTTCTGCTTGATTTTCTTGAAGTGAATCAGGTATTTTAGGTCATAAAATACCCTTAATCAAAGTTTGTAGTTGGCCATCTTTCATTATATATTCATTGCTTCAGTTCAGAAAGCATTAGTTCTCATCTTAATAGCTTCATAGACTCCAATTCTGGTAACTATTTTCCATCTAAACTTTCATATATCATGTAATAATTTATTTCCACCATATCTGGCATGCTAAAAAATAATGTCCATTGGGCAAATTAGGTTCTGTGAACAAAAGTAATTTTTGCACTTTTGATCTAGCATATCTATTCCTGATTTTGTTTTATTATACACAGCTATCATTTTAGGTTTACAGGTTTCCTCATTGGTACCAGAATGCTGATCTATAAATGGTACTATTATAAGAGCTTTTGGTTCTGTGGTGACATGCAAAAGCAGTGTCATATCAACATGATACCCAAATAAAGAAGAATTTTGTTGGTTGAATTCTTGCCGGTAAAAACTTGACAGGCTTTCCTTTCTTCTTTCTATTGCACAGGGCTTAGGTAAGTTAGCTTATCCTTTTGCAACTTGATTGCCAGTTCAGTTGAACTAAGCTAATTTTCTCTAGTAATGTTGCGATTTGAATTAAAAATTGTTAGTGAAAGGAAGCATTGATTGAGTAGGCTTGCCATGCCTGACATGATGTTGATCTAATCCTTTGCCCTCAGAAACTTTTCCACAATATAAATAATCGTTGAAACAATAGCAAATGTTTGCATGTGTTAAAATCGGAAATTTATCCTGCATTTGTTGAGTTTCTTTGGCTTAGATATTCTGAAACGACAGTGAGCAGGAAACCTACAAGCATTTCATCAACTGTGAAATATTCCCCTAATGTGTGCTTGCCTGAAAAATTTCTACAAGTGTTTCTAAACACAAAGTTATAGGTAGTGTTGGATCATGTTGAGTCCTATGTTGCTTGGTTTCAGAGTTATCAAAATGAGTCATGTAAGTAAATTCAGCATTGTTTTCTTCAGTGATGTACTGGAGGTAAACAGATCTCTACCCATTCCATCTGTAGCAAACATTGCGGGTATGTCTTCATTTCTGGATATAAAAGCACCTGTGAATATATGCAGTTCAAGAAAATCTTGAATTTTGATTATGTCTAATTTTTTTTCAGATCTGATCAATCCTATCATATATATTTTCCACAAGTTTTCTTAAATTTTTCATTTGTCTATTGAATAATTTCTTCCTGTATTTCCTCAGAAAATAAGCAAATCCTAATGTCTCTAACTTGTAAAGCATCTCACAAATTTTTATAGGACCCTGGGCACCAAGTAATTTTATTGTTAACTTATTAATACCAGAAACTCATCTGCACCTATGTCTTTCTGCAGTAGACAACTTAAGTTGACTTATCCCATAAAAATATTTTATTAGTTTCAGTGTTGGCTGTTGAAGATTCTTCATCACCACCTTCTTCTCCTTCTCCTCCTCCCATCCTCTTCCTCCCCTTCTCCTCCTCCTTCTTCTGTATCTTCTACTCTTCTCTTAGTGTTCCTTCTATTTCTTCTTCACTGACATCTGCGTAATGAGAACTCACTAACAACACTGATCACCATCACAATCATTCATGTCACTGGTATCTTCATCTTTTATATCTACTTCATTAAAAATTTATTGTGCAAACTCTGGAAAATGAGGGTCATCAGGCTTCATAGACACAGGAAATAATTTGGATGTCATTTCTTCAATGGTATTCCTAGAAGAATTATAATACTGCATAAAATAGAGGGATAATAATTTTTACAAAAGGAAACCTACTTAGTGATGTCAAGAATCAGAGACTTGTACCGTCTTATATCTCATACCACTTTGCGACTCAAAAACACACATGCAAATACTCAATTAATAGGCCTTATTTTAAGAAGATAATGAAGAGAGTAGCACTTGTGCAGAATTAAAGTGTACAATGCCAATGAAAATACATCATTTGCATCTGTTGGACACATAAGTTACCAGTAAATGTTAAAATTCAATAACAATGGCATTAGTTACCACCCTCTGCCAGCCTAGAAAGGCCATGCACACTCTCTTGCCAAGGAGTCCTGTCATGCTAGTTGGGATACTGCTAGGCACTCAATAGAAACTATGAGGAACAAAGACTCAAGGATCGCTGGTCTCTCAGTGCCCACTTTGTCTCTATCCAAGACGCATCTCTTACATTTATTCTATGAAAAACTCAATTCAACCCATTCCTGGAGTCTGCCTTTTTCTTTGTCTAGGAGAGTATGCTAATTGTAGTTCATTCTTTGCAAGGACCAGAATCTCCTTCCATGTTCCTGCAGTTCTCTGGTTATAAGCCAGCTACTCACTGGCTTCTAAAAGCGAAAACTATCTTCTGTTCATTACTTCCATCTCCTTGACCAAACACTTTTACTCTGATGCTCAGGGATCTCTCTTTTTCTCAAAAGCCAATAATTTATCCTCTAGTACCCTTGTCTGTCCATTTTTATATTTTGTTATCAATAACACCAAGGATCCTGAAGAGGGGGCTCTGTACCCCGTAGAAACAAAGTCACCTTACCATTTCATTTATGGAAAGGAAATTCTTTAAGGCACTAATGAAAGACTTCTAGAACATCTTTAGAAAGTGGCAAGAATGATGGGTAAGTGCTTGAGGAGGACTACTGGCAATGTGTCTTTTACCATATATATATATATATATATATATATACATACATACATACACACACACATGCATATATATATATTATTTTAAACAATTACCATATTTTTGGATCACACCTCCCAGCATTACAGACTGGAGTAAAATGGAGATTGTTTACACAAATATATGTACGTGATTTTCAAATACAATTTATTTCCTTCTGAGAGGGCTGTTTTAGAAGTTTAAGTCCCACAAATAGTTTTTATAACTTGAGAATTCACACTATCAAATAAAATTTTATACTGACTACAATTTTTTTATACATTGCTATCCATATTCATTTTATCTTACACTTTCTTCTCTATGACCTTCTGGTTTTTAAGCATTCCTGCAAGGATAATAATTTTCTTCTTTATGATAGTAGTTTGAGCTTAAATTACTTGACCTTAATATCTTTTTCTTTTACTTTCTTTTCTCTCTCTCTCTTTCTTTCTTTTTCTTTTTTCTTTTCTTTTTTTTTTTTTGTTGTTTGTTTGTTTTGTGGTACTTGTGTACTGAACCCTGGACCTCTTGTGTACTTTGCAAGTGCTCTATCACTGGGGTGCAGCCCCAGCCCATTTTTTTTATTTTTCATTGAGTCAAGGTCTTGTTAAGCTACACAGATCTCTGGCCTCAAATTCCTGAATCCGCTGCCTCCACCTACTAAATTGCTGGGGTTCTCTATTCATAGAGTTTTCAATGGCTGACTATTTTCCATAATGTTCAGGAATATGCTGCCAGGTCCTTCTCTAGGTTTTGGGGTGCTGTGCATGGAACCCAGGCCTTAGATGACACAAAGAAGCACTCTACCAACTGAGCTAAATCCCCTCCCCCTTTTTTATTTTGATCCAGAACTGTTTTTTTAATTAATTTATTTATTTATTTTTACTGCTGTTGTCAAGTAATTGTCATATCCTTAAATATTTAGAATTTGATTCCAGTGATGTAGTTAACTTTTCCCAAGTCTCTCAACCCACATTTTACATTCATTCATCCACTTACCTATTCAACAAAATTTGAGAGACTGTTGTTGGACTTATCATATTCATCTTTGTTAATTTTCTTTTAAATGTGGACACTAAGTTCTTTCTGTGGGAAACAGATTTCTCAATAATGTGCTAGTAATGTGTGTTGACTGCCCCCTTTCCAGTTCTTAAGCCTGGGCAATGCAACAAGATCCAGGTCAGTTAACCGGGTGAGAGTGAAAGGAGTTTGCAAATTTTAGGCAAGATTAGGGAAACGGAGCCTGGAGATAGGCAACTCCTGAGGCAGTGTAATGGGTTAGGTTACCTGAGTGTCCAAGGTCTCAAGGTTCAAGGAAAGTGGATAGTGACCTCATTGCCAGAGGACAAGTCACTTCACCAGTTCCATTAAGATCTAGAAGGAAACAATAGAAGGGGCCCTCCCCTTAAGAATTTGCCAAAGACCCTAGGGGTCAAGTTCCCACAGCTATACAGTCTGACCCTGGCCCGTTGACTCTCTAGGCAAAGGCTTTTGTCTGCCCTTATGATAAAATCCCCTTTGCTCTTGCTTGCCTTTGCTATGTGTGCATTTATTCCTGGGTCCCTGGACCCAGGAGCCCACCTACCAGCACCTGAGAAAAAACTACGGTCTCACTTTGCGAGACTCTTCCTGTGGGTAAGAGATAAAACTGTATTTTTGTTTGATTTTGTTTTTGTTTTTCTTAGCGTTTTTCTCTTTTATTTTCTTTTTTACTGCTTAAAACAGGGAGCAGATGACTATAGTCCCCTCCTGAAAAGGTTTCCTCCTTACTTTGGATTGTAAAATCTTTCCAGGACCAGGTAATTCCATGTGTCAAGGTTTTAAAGATCTCCTTTTGTCTGTACCTTCTGATCTTGCATGTCTTTTACTATGTAAATACCAAGAGAGATAAAGCTTTAGTCTCCTTCCTACCCTGGGGACTAATCTAAAGATGTAACTAGAGACCTAGTAGCCTGGGGATTGTAACAATCTGATCCTTTTGAATGAGTAAGAAAAATTTTATTATCCTTTCAGATCAGAGCAATTAACAAGACAGATGGCTATAGAACTAATTCTCCTAGTATGTGAATAGTCCCAAAAAGGTAGGGTGTTGGCTCAGGAGCACTCAGAAGCCCAAAGATGTTTTATTTCTCCACCTTGTTGCTTGTATAGCAAGCATATTACCAGGTGAAATAGAGAATTAAAATGTAAATATGTAGGTGGTACACACTGGTAATCTCACCTATTCCAGAAGCAGAGGTAGGAGAATCACAAGTGTGAGGCCAGAAATAGCCTGTGTAATTTAGTGAGACTCTATCCCAAGATAAAAAATTTAAAAATGGGCTGGAGGTGCAGCTTAGTAGTAAAGCCTTTGCAAACTATGCTCAAAGACCTAGGTTTGACCCTCCACTACCACAATAAACAAATAAATAAATAGATGAATAAATAAAATAAATGCAAATATGTTTAAAATAATTTTAAGTTTTCTTAACTATTATGGGGTTGGAAGACCTTTTAAAAATATCAAACACAGCAGGATGAGTTCGCACGTGCCTATCATCCCGGCAACTGGGGAGGCAGAGGAAGAAGGATCAGAGGTTCCAGGCCAGAGGCAGCCTGCAGTGTTTTAGCGGCACCCTGTCTCAATATAAAAATTATTTAAAAATGGGCTGAGGATGTAGCTCAGTGGCAGAGTACTTGCAAAGGATGGGTAAGACACTACGTTCAAACCCTCAATACCTAAAATAAAATAAAAAAAATTATCGTGGATGTATTCCAATTTGAATTTCCATTAGTACTTCTGTTCTAACAAAATATCCATCACATAAAAACCATTACTTTGGTACTTTAATTTAATTTACATGTCTGGAAATTTTTATAAAATTTGTGAGATAATTTCTATATATTGTATTTTCACATGATTTTCTAGATTTATGTGACTGGCTTAACTAAGAATCATTTAATAATACTTTTATACTCTGCCACAGCACTGTACACATACATTTGGTATATCAGAAAATGATAGAAGCAAATTCAAATAACAGACATCACTGATGTCAGCTCCTCTTTTAAAAAATAGAACCTGACAAATCAAATAAAAGTAAATGAATTATCACTCAGACATCTACTTATGGCTTGGGTATATATTTTGACAAGGCACGAGGAAAATGCCTCCAACAGTCTTCACTTCAAGGCATAAAATTGTTTTGTTATTTGCTAAAAGCTATTTTTACAAATATCCACATTTTTGTAAAGTCACCCATCTATAAGTTGGCATAAATGTCTGTTGATGTACGTAAGCAAAATTTTAAATGATCAATTTAATATTTAGAGCAATTTGACTTAGTCACTCTTGAAGCCTCTATTTGACATTTAAATATAAAACCAGCAAACATTTATTGCTTATTTTTGTGTCTTTTCATCTTCAAACTACTTTTATGTTGTTTTGATTTATCCTATGAAATATATCCTTTACAAAATTTTTACGTGTAACAACTCTACTTATGGTTATTAGGAAAAATTTGTAATAGACAAGGTAACAACTTTAAATTGTACACATTAATGACGGGGTTTTATCAATGTTATTTCACCTACACTCACTATTATGAACACCACATTTTGTGCATGCTAAAATCAAGATGTCACTGGTGAACTGGAGAAATACACTGGTCTTTAGGTGAAGAATCTAAGATTAAGAAGTCCTCCCCATGCCCACTCCCAAGAAAGAAAAGACAGAGAGATCAGAGAAAAGTGTGAAATATATTTTCAGTGGAAGAAAAGTACAGCAAAAGGATAGTACCCTGTTGCAGACCTGGGCACACTGAGTGAGAACAAAGACCAGGTGCCCAGGACTTTATTCATGGAAGTTTTTATTAAATCGAGTGCAAAAACAGAACCCTGCCCAAAGTGAGGTGGGCCATCGAAGTGAAAGTAGCTTTCCACTTTTTCTGGCCAACCAAAGAGGAAATAATTCACCTCATTCTATTGTTTTTGGTTTAAACTTGGCCTTCAGTTAAAATCTGCCTTGCTACTTGATTGCCTTTGTCCTAGCAGTTAGTTACAAGAGATTTGTGGACTTTATATTACTTAATAAGAGGTCAGTGGTGGCTTATTTTGTTAACTTTGCAAGTAACGCCTCACAGGTTTATTTTTAATTTGGTCTGCAGTGAGGAGCAGTTATTTTGTTGTTGTTGGTGGTGGTGGTGGTGGTGGTGGTTTTTATTTTTTCATTATAGGGCCTGAAATCTGCCTCCTTCCTCAATTTCCTAATTCCTTGCTTACACCATCAATGAAATCAGAGAAGAAAACATTTGTGATTCAATTAATTGAGGCCATAAATTAGATGCTGTGAGTATTTTGCTAGGCAGATGTGAATGTGTGAACAAATACTAGACCAGTGACCCCCAGCATGTTAAGGGATTTTACCTTCTTTGTGTTTGACAGGTTAATGGATATATAGCTAAGCAAAAGTACAATAAACACATCTTAGCATTTAGAAATCCACTGATGCGCACTTTTTCGTTAGGAATTTCTGTGCTCATTTTTCAGATTTCCATACAGAAAAAAAAATTCCCTTACCTCTGCTGGCTACAATGGCACATGTCTGTAATCCCAGTAACTTGGGAGGCTAAGGATGGAGGATCATGAGTTCAAGCCCAGGGGCAAATTAGTGAGGTCCTATCTCAAAAAAAAAAAAAAAAATGGACCTGGGAACATGGTTCTGTGGTAGAGCACTGCCTAAAAGTATGTGCAAGGCCCCATGTTCATACCTCCCCCTCAAAAAAAAATTCTTCACTTCAAAGACCACTAAGCCTCTTATATACAAACTCAAGAGAAAATAAGCAGGAAATCAAGACCTCAAGAACATATTATTTAAATAAATTATCTATTCTTTAGAAATGCAAAAATAGGTTATAAAAGATCTTTTTTCTCAGTATTCTTATATTATCTAAGTTAACATTTAAACTAACAAATCCATGCTTCTTATATCATCTACTTTGAAGTAAGCCTTTTGAGCTTTCTTGCCTAGACATTTATCTGTATAGATAGATGCCTTTCTATTTATTACAATCCCAAATTTCCTTTAGTATTGAAGATGTATAGTCAGATGAAAGCATTCATAAAAATTTTCAGAATATATGAGGCTTTACATGGGAAATCACATATCTGTCAGCTTGTTGTGCTGTGAGGGCTTACATGTTGGTATGGTGGTGAAAGCTATGCCAGTGGTATTTCAGAGACCAGCAGGATCAGCCATGGTAAATAGGTTTCAGTTGAACATTCAGACTAAGTCAGACAAGAGAGAAGGACGGAGCAGCCAACTCCCAAAACAATCAGCCATAGAAAACCCTATGAATTGTAAAGAAACCCTGTGAAATATGGTGTCAGAAAATGAAGCCCCCAGTGTGGAATGCATTCAAGAAAGGACTGGGGAAGAGTTGTCTCTTCAAAGTAGAGTTTGCAGGGAGAAGTTGGGAGGAAATTGGCAAAACTGGGAAACCCTAAAACCCCAAAACTGGGAAAATGGCTAAATCTAGAGAAGATGAAAGTAACTTGGTTGGACATTTGTACAAAACCCTCCACAAATCCCCAGAACCTGATTGGACAATTGGACTCAAAGCTGATTGGCTCAGGCCATTCTGTGGGCGAGCTATATAAGGAGCCACTGATGAAGAAACAGCTCTCTCTGCTCTCTCACCTGGACCTTCAGTGAGGAAAGAACACTGTCCTGCCATGACCATCAACAAGGAAAGAACTCACTCTCTACCGAGACCACCAACATGGAAGCATCTACCTGTGAGACAGTATAAGACCTGCTAGCACTTAAACCTGTACACTTTGGGTTTTCTCTCCACCCTGATAAGGGCAGAGAAATAAAGAGCTGTGTTTGTCCCCACAAGGAAAAAGCGCCTGAGGCTTTTCCTTTCTCCCATCTCCACTGGTGTCCAGAGGGCCACAGGAGTCCTTGCCCCTCATCTGAGGGTCCAGAGTGAATTGTGTTTAGTATCTGTGTGCTTGTTGGCTCTGCCTGTCCAAACATCCGGGCCGGACCAGGAGGCATGTGCACAACAGAGTTTACCTTAAAGACAGGAATGAAGTAAAGCCCCTGAAACCTTTTGCTGACATAGCATGACTCAAAATGAGAATAAACTGCAACAATAGGCTCAGACATAAAAAGATATGCATGACAGTGTTGAGTGGTGCTTCATTCTGCTGTGCTTAGGGTGAATATGAGTTGGATCCCACTCCATAGAATGTAACAAACATGGGAAAAGTCACATTTTGAAAGGATTATTTAGTATGTGCAAAGAGGACAGGGCAGAGAAGATAGTTTGAAACAATTTTTAGTCATTCATAATTATTTCAATTCCACAAGACAAATATTTATCAATCATTTACTTATTATCTAAACCTTAAACAGAGGCAGATGAGGTGTTTATACTCCCTTGCTGCAACCAAGACATTTATTACCCAATGATGAGTTACTCACAACCCCTGTATAAAATCTTTAATAAATTAATGGTTTGTAAAGTTAATGTGATCTGTCTTATGGTTTGTCTATGTTCCCTTTGCCTTTAGTTCAACACAGAGCTGAACAGGGAGAATTAGAACCAAAGATGAGTTAGGAAGGGGCAATCAGCAGGATGACACCCATTGGGTGGAGTACCTTGCCCTATCTCTGGGGCCTATGGGCATAACCCAAATCCTCACCTGGAGAAATAAGTTGTATGGGATGACATGGGTTGTACATGACTGACCCATGTTGTGGTTATCAGATATGTAACTGAGTCTGTAGCATGGGGGATGTCTTTCAGTCTGTCATGTGATTTGACATTTCTCATTGCTGTGGGACCAGTGACTGGCTCCTGCTATGGGTTATAGGACATATTGCTTGGATGGAGCTGTCTGCCTGGAGGGTGGCTGACTAGGTAAGGTTAAGTGAGGTAAAGGATTTGATTTATTGTTTCTTTTGGCCCAGGAGACATAAAGAAAATGGAGTTAAAATTATGCTGGATAACTTCCCCTAGGACTTTGGAATTTTGGGCCCAGTGGAGGGGTCAGACATTAAAGTGGAAAGTAGAGGAGTACAGTGAGAATCCAGTGCAAAACTCAGAGGAAAGGATTAAGACAGTCTGCCATTAAGGAATGCCTGGAGGTAGATCAGGTTTGAGGGTATTAGAGGCACCCTCTAATTCTAACTGCCTTTCCCCTTTGCAGTTTTCCACAGGACATGGGATCCTTAGCTTTCTGGAAAACTTTTGTTTAAAGGGGCCAGAGCCCCTATGGCATCTTGTTAGGAAGAGGCTACCCAGGAAGGTATTTCCCCAGGTCAGACCACTTGAGAATTCAGCAGTTGCTGAGGCTGTGGTTCAGAACTATACAAATTGTTGTTGTTGTTAGGTGCCTTAGAGTCTTGTCTCATTCATATCAACCCTCCTAGGGTTTTCAATGACTCACTGTTTGGGGATTGCCTTGGGAGCGGATTGCCACATCCCTCTCCCATATACAAGTTAGGTAGGTCTAATTTAATGTATCAACTTTCCTTTCTGGAAGGAGGAGAAGGAGGGCCATGATATTCTCAAAAAGGAAAATTTGTCAGTTGTATAGCTGCCCATGAGGTTGCCAGGGAGTCACATGCTCATATGACACTCCTATATATTAGTCTACTTTGGAGAAGAGAAGATTACTTCTATGAGGAAGCTTACTTGGGAGGGAGAATGCACACTCCTGTAAGGAAGCCCATTTGGGAGGGAGAGAGGAACATTTCTAAAAGGGAGCTTACTTGAGAAGGAGTTCATTGTGGTACAGCTTTGAGATATCTTGGTGATAACTTCTTTGGGGACAGACGTTTCGCCTCTCTGGTGAAGCCCTATACAAAGGCTCTCCATGAGTTACTCAGACCCTCTGTATAAAACCTTCGTCAAGCTCATGGTTCACAAAGTTTAATATTATCCAGTATTTGGTGTTTCTGCGTTTCCTTTGGCTTTCATTCAACAACTATATATTGTAATAATTTAAATATCACATTTCTAAACCTAGTTATTCAAAAATACTTATTGAATACATTAAACTGAATTTAATATAATTTTCAGACTAACTATCAGTATTAACATAGGTTTCAGTTAGACTATGGTTAGGTTACAAGCAAAAAAATTCAAATATGTGTGTAGAATTGACATACAAAGAATTTATTTTCTTCTATAAAAGAAGGGGAAGGCTATTCAAGACTAATAGAAGAGCAACATTAGAGTGACATTGAAGATTTGAGTTACAGATATACAAGGACATTTTTCTTATTTCCTTAGAAAGAAATGTCATATAAAATTGTGTGATGCCTGTAGCACCTTGAGGCATAATGTTCATGTTCAAGACAAGAAAAAGTGGGAAGACCGACGTAGCAAAGCACAAAGGGCTAAATATATGTGAGCTAAGTTTACACATTTTTTAACGGCTTTTCTGGAAACTTCATCTTATATTACCCACTTACATATTCACCTAGATCACTGAGCCATGCCAGAAAGGATAGTAATATTAGCTTGCCAGATGAAAAGAACTCAGGAGAAAAAGTTTAAAATGACTTTTGCATAGCTTACCAGTACTTGCTGCCAAGATATTTCTACTTTTACAATATTTCAGAAAATTGGCACACAAAGTCGTTAATTAACTTACTTTTTACATTTTAAGTAAAAAAGAAGATGTGCACATACACATGTGTATATCTGGATATATATATATATATATATATATATATATATATATATATATATATATGTACCTTATATGTGAATAGGAGTGAAGTTGACCTGAAAAGACCCTCCTTAAATATCCCCTTTCTCTCCAGTTGCTTAGCTGATGGTCTCTAGTTTTATAAGTAACTACTAGATTTTATTTTTTGTAATTGTCTGGTTATGTTACTGATTCTTATGCCTCATGAGCTTATATAGCTCCTCACCAATGAAGTGGCAATTGTTAATGACTCACAATTCATGTTTGTGTAAATTCTGTGAGTAAAAATCTCAAGAGTGCTCTTTTGAATGATTTTACAACTCAGTAACCTTTAAGCCTCTGTTACTCTCCCCATGTCATTTGGAAAAGCCTGTCCACAAGACTGGTCATTGGAATGCATGTTCCCATGTAACCATGGCATGTAGATAGCCAGATCATCAGATGAAATTTTGGCCTCTAAATATGCTATATCCCTTAAGGCCAAACCTGAGAGGGTCTTTTCTGTCTACTTTTGTGTGTGTGTGCTTCTCCTTTTGAGACCCTCTTGCATATCAGGTTGCTAATAAATGCTCTTCTGCTTCTGTAATCTGCTTGGCTAGTATTTTGTGCTGTTGCAAGGTGACTGCCTCTCTACTGAACTCCTTAAAGGACCCAGCTTACCAATGTTCCTTTGCTTAGCTCTCTGGAGAGTTCTTGGGCAGAGTTATTGCTAGCAATTAGTAAATCCTCCCAAAGATTAATCATTATCCTGGGATCTCTCTTTTCTCATGTTTACTGCTTTATTTTTATTTTAATAATAATAATTCAATATTATGGTCCAGCCATATGAGCTAAGGACAGTATATGGGGATACTATACCATAATCTACATGCTAAACTGGATTATTAGATTACAGACAGGTCTGATGATCATAACAAATAATACCTCAAGAGATTTGAGTCTCCTGGAAGGTCAAAACACCCAAATGAGAAATGCCATTTACCAAAAGAAGCTAGCTTTAGACTATTTCTTAGCCCAGGAAGGTAGAGTGTATGACAAATTCAATTTAATTAACTGTGATGTGGGACTTAATAAAAATGGACAGTTTTTTTAATTTACCACCCAGATATGTAAGTTAGCCCATGTTCCAGTATAGAGTTGAAAAGAATGGACTCCTGACATGCTCTTTGGAGGCTGGTTCTTAACCTTCAGAGGATTCAAGGCCCTAATAGGAATAGTCTTGGCCATACTGGGAGCCTAATACTACTCTGCTTCTTACTGTTACTTGTTAATAGCATCTAAGATCATTATTACTATCCCTAATTTAGAAATTAGTAAAATGCAAACAAAAAAACCTCAAAACTCTACTATCCTCTTCACAGCTAGTCAGCCACAAAATTGAAATTTGATTCCAGATTCAATGGCTTCCTAAACTTTTCTATCTTTTATTTTAAAATGTGAAATCACTATACACAAGTGGTACACAGCTATGGTCCATTCCAATGAGTAAAATATACCTGAAAGGTAATAGGAAAGATGGAGATACATTCCAAAGTAAATGGATAGAACTGATTCTCTGGAAAAGCAGTATAGCTAAAGGAATGTTTTTCAAACCTTCTGGTAAGTATCCATATATCTATGCCAGTTTTCCTGAAAAAAAAAATCTGCACAGTAATTTCCATAAAAAACTATATGGACAACCTCTAAATATTGTGAAAATGTAGTCCTAGTATTTGTACTGGCTGGGGGAAAAATTCCCCTGGTTATACATTTTTTGTTTATTTTGCTTTTAACAATTGTCTTACTCTAATCTTGCTGGTAGAACAAAATAATATGGAATAATATTATTAAAATAATATATTAATTATATATTACTAATATATTAGTGGCCTGCAGCGGTATCCCAGTGGCGTCCGATCCCGTCAGATCTCGGAAGCTAAGCAGGGTCGGGCCTGGTTAGTACCTGGATGGGAGACCACCTGGGAACACCAGATGCTGTAGGCTTGGGAGAAGGACCTGGCAACCCCTTCCCAAAAATCAATCTGCCATTGAAAACCCTATGAACAGCAGAGAAGCACTGATAATAGTGTTTCCCCTGTTGTACAGAGGGTCGCTATGAGTCGAATACCAACTTGATGGCACCTAACAACAACAACAATGATATATTATTAAAATAATATTATTGAAATAATAATTAATAAATAATTGAAATTTATTTCTCAGTGTTTTGGAGGCTGGGATGTACAAGATAATCGCACAAGAGATCTGATGTCAGGAGATGGACTTTTCCATTGAAGGAATTTGTTTGAGGGTTCTTCACATGGTGGAAAAGATAGAAGGGCAAAGAATGAATGTTGCATCCCCAATTTGGTGGAAGAGGTAGAAGGTCCACACAGCTCTCTGATGACTCTTTCATAAGGCTATTAATTCCATTCATGAGAAACAGCCATAAGAACTTCTCCATTTCCTAATAGTCTCAATTCTTATCATCACATTTTATATTCCAGCATGAATTTTGGAAGGTCACATGCATTTCAATCATAGCACTAGTTTAAACATAGTTAGAAAGGCCTTTTGACTTTATAACCATTACTATGCTGATAATTTTGGTGAATATCCAATAGGAAGGTATAGTATGTAATTTCCTCACATTACTTATATGAATACCATTTCCTCTCATTTTATCTCAAAAATTGCTGATCACAAGAAACCTTATATGAGACAATGGTCTTCTCGATCATTAGCTACAAGTAGATAATACCTTCATTATGTATTTTGAGGTTAATTATTTATGGATTTTTTAGCATTATTCTTTCTTTCTTTCTTTCTTTCTTTCTTTCTTTCTTTTTCTTTTTTGTACTGGTGGTTGAACCCAGGGCCTCACACTTGCATTCTTTCCAAGTGCTGTACCACTGAGCTGCACCCTCAGTACATTTTGTTGTTTTACTTTTTGAGACAGAGTCTCACTAAATTACGAAGACTGGTCTCGAACTTGTGATCCTCCTACCTCTACTTCCCACGTAGCGGGATTACAGATATGCACCAGCATGCCCACCTAGTATTATTAGTACTAAATGCAAATATGCTGAAGCCTTCTGGAAACAAAAATTAAGGTTGTTAAATGCCATAGAGATGTGTCCGTCTCATAGTGGTCCTCATAGGGTTTTTGATAGTTAATTGTTTCGAGATTGTTTTGGAACAGGGCTGCCACATCCACCTCCCATTTTTGTGGTACTGCAGATCAAACCCAGGGCCTCAGTGACTACAGAGCAGCAGTCTACCAATTGAACTCAACTGCAACAACATTGAGAAATTTAACTGATGACCATGGTCACAAATTTCAATTGTTTCTCTGGACTTACTAGTAAAAACATGACCATATAATGTGAATTATTCATTTTATTAATTCTCTTCTCACACCATTGAAGTTTCCCCAGTACATTTCTAAGTTTGGGTAAATAGGTACTAATTTGAGAGATTTCTCATTAATTATGGACTTCTATCTGGATATTTCTATTCTTTTACACCCACTTTCCAGTCCAAACTAAGCATGTTCTCACTAGTTAAGGATCACATCGGAAAATGTTTAAAAGTGGGAAAACCAGAATAAATTATATGCAGAGAACTTGTGTTATTTGGTTGACATTTTCAAATATGCCTCACTTTTGCCCTAAATTCTACTAAGAGTACTTCATTGGCTTGGATTTTGTTCTCACTGTCTTAAATCATATAATCATTATAAGTTTATACAGAATGAACTTCAAAAGGAGAAGCTAAATAATAATTGTCTGAATATTTAATAATGATTACATATAATATTTTAAAAAATCTTCAGTATTATATGAGTTTTTCTTCATAAATTAATTATTCTTTAAAATTTTATGAATGACAGAAATTTCTTTTAGGAGGATCTCAATGACAAAAATAAGGGAATTTTTTAGGCAGATTACAAATGGCTCTTAGAATATGATGGGCAGTAAGTCAATTATGTGGGACATAGTATTTTTCCAGTAAAAATATGATAGAAGAACAGACTCCCCCCCACACACACTTTTCTTGCAATTGATTTAAAAATTAAACTTCAGGCCAAAAATCCTGTATCTCAGCAGATAACATAATAATATTTTTAATTACAATCTAAATTAATAAAATTTTTCACTATGTTAAGTTTTGTTAACTTTAACTATCAATCTTTATTAAGAAATTTTAGCCAAAAGAATGTTAGTACCATCAATCAGAAAGAATAATCAACATAAACTATCCCCAGTAGAGATTATAAGGGCAGTTATATAATAAGAAAATAACATACTTAAAAGAAGAAGGTACCATTTTTCTTCATAAGATTGGCAAAACAAAAGGTATTGATAAGATTTTTGAGAGTATAATGCAGGGAAGTAAGTTCAGACTATTTTAGCATAAATGTATCATCAAGAGCTCTTTCTGAGTGTAATCCTTACATATTCCACATTCTTCAAATAATAAATACAAATTCCAGGCTTTCTACTTTTGAAAATAATACATTATAGACAGTTGAACAAGAATGCCAACTGAAGTAAAGCATTGCAATTGAAAATACTCTATCCATTAGTACACAAGAGCTAAATAAGAAGTTTCTCCATCATGGAAATTACATAATGCCATAAGTATCCATTTGTCCATTACTTCCTATGCCATAAGAGCATAGTGGTTGATAACAAAATCTCTGAAAGCAGAAATGTCTGGATTTAAACCATTTCATTTTATGTATTGTCCATGAGCAAAGACAATTTTTGATCTCTTCGGTGAAATAGAGCTAACAGCATTAGGTTGTCATAATGATTAAATAGGTATATACACTATGACTAATGCTTGCTATATAGTAAGAACTCAAACTTGGCTACTATTGTTTTTTAATATCAGCCATCTTAATATTACTTTCATGGTAAGACTTGTATTTTCTTGAGTAGGAAAAATAGGAATTTCTAACTTTTATGGTTGTACTTGGGAGAAGGACTCTGTAACCCAATCCCAAAGATCAATCTGCCATTGAAAACCCTGTGAAGAGCAGAGAAGCACTGACAAAGTGTTTCTCCTGTTATATGTAGGGTCGCTATGAGTCAGATACCTACTCAATGGCACCTAACAACAACAACATGGTTGTACTTCAGGAATGCAGACACACAAGGCTGCTGTACATATTTTGAAATAGGTAAATATGCATGCATTTATAAATTGAACATATTTGGAGAAAAGAAACACCAGACTGGAAACAATAGTTATCTTTGGAGACTGAACTTCAGCGATATGCAAATTAGGCTTTGTTAGTGAATTGTTTTTTTATTTTCTATAAAAAGAAGTTATTTCATAAGCAATTACAAGACTTACATATTAAATGTTGAGCAGCTGATTGAAAGCCATTAAAATACAAAGGGACAGGCACCTCAAGGTTAGCAATGTATTTAGGTAATGAAAAACCATGGTCTTCCTCAGATTTCTAGGTTTAGTAGTCTTTTTAATGGTACAGTTCCTTTGAATAATTATGAAGTTGATGATTAGGACATTATTTCACAAGAAGAGACGATTAATGTTTCTAAATTGTCATTCTAAGTTATTTGCAAAACCACAGTCACCTCTCTCTATTCTTGGGATCTCAGTAGTCTGGTTATAAGAGTGCATTATTGCTAAAATGAGTTAAATTTCAGTGATATAACATGAGTAATCCACTATGGGTCTGTCAGTTTGCTATAGCTTGGAGTCTTGTGTGTCTTTGTGTGTTAAAAGCTATGCCACTGGTATTAAAGATACCAGCAGGGTTATCCATGGTGGATAGGTTTCAGCTCAGCTTCCAGACTAAGACAGACTAGGGAGAAAGACATGTCTAACCTACTCAGATATACTGCTGGGAAATGAGCCCACCACATTGGAGGGCACTAAAAAGATGACTGGTGAAGGGTTGCCTCCGCAAAGTAGACTCTACCTTAATGCAGAGAATGGAGTAAAGCTCCAGGGATCTCCATTTACTGATGTGGCATGACTCAAAATGAGAAGGAAAACCTGTAAACATGCATTAATAATAGGAACATGGAATGTAAATAGTATGAATCTAGGAAAATTAGGAATCATCAAAAGTGAAATGGAGCACAGAAACATCAGCCTTCTAGGCATCAGGAAACTAAAATGGACTAGGATGGGCCATTTTGAATCAGATACAGCCTACTATGCCAGAAATGGCATATTAAAGAGAAATAGGGTTGAATTCATCATCAAAAAAGATATCTCAAGATCTTCACTGAAGTATAATACTGTCAGTTATAGAAAAATGTCCATACATCTACAGGGAAGGCCAGTGAATTTGACAAATATTCAAATTTACTCACCCACCACTAAGGCAACAAATGATCATTGTTAGGTTTTTGTTAGATGCTGTTGAGTTGGGTCCGACTCATAGTGACCCTCATAAGGTTTTCAATGACTGTGTCAGGATTGCCTCGGGAGTGGGTTGCCAAGTCCTTCTCCCATTTTTGTGGTGCTGGGAATTGAACTCGGGACCTCAGAGACTGCAGCACAGCTCTCTACCAACTGAGCTAAATTCCAGCCCACAAATGAACATAGGTAAGATTTTTACAACTTCTGCAATCTGAAATAGATTGAACATGCAATCAGAATGGACTAATAATTACTGTTGACTGGAATGCTGAAGTTGGACACAAAGAAGAAGACTCAGTAGTTGGAAAATATGGCCTTGGTGACAGAAACAATGCTGAAGATCACCTGATAGAATTTTGTTAGACCAATGACTTGTTCATAGTGAATACATTTTATTACCAAAATAAAGTCACTATACACATGAAATTCACCAGATGGAACATACAAGAACCAGACTACTGAATACCTTTCTGGAACGAGATGAAAGAAAAGCTCAATATCAAAAGTCAAAACAAGACCAGGTGCTGATTGTGAATCAGACCATCAACTACTCTTATGCAAGTTCATATTGAAACTGAAGAAAATTATAACAAGTGTATGAAAGCCAAGGTATGACCTTCAGTATATCCTACCTGAGTTCAGAGACCACCTCAAGAATAGGCAAATGCATTAGACACTAATGATATTAGACCAAGTGAGTTGTGGCATGAGATCAAAGACATCACTTATGAGAAAAGCAAAAGACTATTAAACAGACAGGAAAAACGGAAAAGGCTATATTACCTGTCAAAAGAGACTCTGAAAGTTGCCCTTGAACATGGAGCAGCTAAAGTAAAAAGAAGACATGGTACAGTTAAAGAATTAACCAGAAGATTTCAAAGGGCAACTTGAGAAGACAAAATCAAATACTAAAATGACATGTGTAAAGCGTTGGAAATAGAAAAACAAAAGAAAAGAACATACTCTTTTTCTCAAGCTTAAGGAATTGAAGAAAAATTTCAAGACTCCAGAAGTAATAGTGAGAGATTCTACAGGAAAAGTATTGAATGACAAAGGAAACATCAAAAGAAGATGGAAGTAGTACACAGAGTCATTATACCAAAAAGAATTGGTGGCTGACCAACCAATTCAAGAAGTTGCATATGATCAGGAGATAATGGTACCACAGGAAGAAGTCAAAGCCGCCTTGAAGGAATTGGTTAAACATTAGCCACCAGGAATTGATGGACTACAAACAGAGATGTTTTAACAAGTAGATGCAGCACTGTAGGTGCTCACTTGGGTATGCCAAATAATTTGGAAAACAGCTACCTCACCGACTGACTGAAAGAGATCCATATTTGTGCCTATTCCCAAGAAAGGAGATCCAGCTAAATGTAGAAATAATTGAATAATATAATTAATATCACATGAATGTAAAATTTTGCTAAAGATTATTCAAAAGTGACTATAGCTGTATCTAGACAAGAGACTGGTAGAAAATCAAGCCAGATTCAGAAGAGGGCATGGAATCAGGGACATCATTGCTAATGTGAGATGAATATTAGCCAAAAGCAGAGAACACCAGAAAGATATCTATGTTTTATTGACTTTGCAAAGTTATTTGACTGTGTGAATCATAATAAATTATGTATAACATTGTGAAGAAGGGGAATACCAGTGCACTTAATTGTCCTCATGAGGAATCTGTACATGGATCAGGAGGTGGTTGTTTGAAAAAGGCAAGGAAACACTGCTTGGTTTAAAGTCAAGGAAGGTGTACTTCAGTTGGAGTTTATGAAGAAGAATATGGCATCATGTTTGGAGGAAGACCCGTTAACAACCTTCACTATGCAGATGACCCAACTCTGCTTGCTGAAAGTGAAGAGGATTTGAAACACTTATTGATGAAGATCAAGGAACACAGACTTCAATATGGAGTGCACCTCAACATAAGGAAACCAAAAACTTTATTTCTGGGTCAGCTTCATGATAAATGTAGAAGAGATTGTCCAAGAGTTTACTTGGGTCTATCATCAACATCCATGGAAGCAGCAGTCATGAAATCAAAAGAGGTATTGCACTAGGAAAAGCTGTTGCAAATGATCTCTTTAAAGTTCTGAAAAGAAACATGTCATATTGAAGACAAAGGTGTATCTGACATATGACATGGTATTTTCAGTCCCATCATATGGTCGTGAAAGCTGGGTGTTGCATAAGTGAGAAGGAGAATCGATGCTTTTGAATTATGGTGCTGGAGGTGAATATTAAATATACCATGGACTGCCAAATGACTCCACAGATCTGTCCTAGAAGAAATACAACCAGAGTGCTCCTTGGAAGCAAGGATTAATAGACTACATCTTATGCATTTTGGACATGTTGTCTCAAGGGACCTATCCCTGGAGAAGGACATCATGCTTGGTAGACTGGCAGTTCAGTGAAAAAAAGGAAGACCTTCAACTGGATGGACTGACACAATGGCTGCAAAAATGGCCTTAAACATAAAAAGATTGTGTTCCTGGCACTGAATTGGGGAGTGTATCATTCTATTGTGCATAGGGTTGCTAACAGACCACACTTGATGGTACCTAATAACAACAACAGCACGGAAACAATAGCCAATTATAACACAGAGTACATTGAAGTGTCAAGCATCACCTTATAAGAGACGTAAAAACACCTTATTAACATTTTTATAATACTCTCAACTCAACCAAACAGACGACTCTCAATTATAGCATCTGGTTCAAAATATTTCTTGTTTGGGTGATTACTTTTTAAAAAACAAATGTTGAGCATCTTTCATCGACTTTTCATCAAGCAACAGCTGTTCCTTTAGAGCAAAATGTATGCATGTTGGAAGTGTGAGTGATACTTAGTTCTGTTTAGTTCTGTGTGAAAAAGCTTTATGTTGGGTGCAATTCAGAAAGACAAATGGCTTCAAATGTTTTGAATGAATGCCACAGCAGTAGTTTGAAGCAGTTTCTTGTGACTTTTTAGAATATTTTCAGCCACACTTTTTGCATTCAGATTTTACATTCAAATTATAGCTATAAGAAGACATTCTTCTACAGGACAAAGGCATTTCTTTTTCATGTGCTCTTGGGTACTTTAGGTTATTCATTATATCCATCATTTATCTTCATAAAGGGTTCAGTTATGAACGATTACTTACTACACGAAAGCATAAAAGAAATAGATATAGTTCATCTACTGTTGAATGTATTTTTACCAGATTCCCTTAGGATAATTCCTGTTTCAACTAAAGCTATTAAAATTTTTGCTGAATTCAAATCACCTCATCATGCTGGAACATGTGGATACAAATACTCACAGATGTTTGCCTGAAGGTTCAAGCATGTTTAAGGCAACTTAATTATAAGACACTATGAAGTTCTCCCAATTAATTTGGAGCTAAATATTCTAC